>JAFBJT010003780.1:23127-47587 GCA_016785325.1 Chascanopsetta lugubris | reverse complement strand
GTTTTCTATATTTCCGTCACTGGAAAGACTATCTTGGCTGTATTTATATCTTTTCTCCAATAACAAATAGTAGATTTAGTCTCTCATATTTAAAGGTGCAGTGTGTAAGATTTGGTGACATCTAGAGGTGAAGTTGCATGTCGTATCCATCACCTCACTCTTATGCTACTGAGCATACAAGGAGAACCTATGGTAGACTTCAGTTGCTGTCAAAACTCACAAGATGTTTTGTATGTCCACTCTAAGCGACTGTAAATACATGGTGGCCCAGGTAGATAGGATCCGCTTCTGTTGTAAATATTCATTAAAGGGCTCATTTTAGGGTAATGTAAAAGCAAGTCCTACATTGCAGTGATTGTAAATTCATGAAAATGTCAGTATGTAATTGTTTTGTAATATTTTTAGACGTGACAAAAACGACGGAAATCTTACAGACTGCACCTTTAAGGGCCAGTGCAGAGTGTTCTCAATCAAAGCTTGGAAAAAAACAAACATCTGTATACAAATCTCTTTTTCCAACATTGTTTTGGTCGGTTTTTATTTATTATTTATGGTCGCATTCTGACCATTGAGTTTGACAAAGAACACTTGAGAACAGTAACACATGTTTTCATTGACCACTCGAGGGTGGTCAATGAAAACATGTGACCGAGCAAAATTTGCACCATATTACCGTTTTTTGTTTTCTTTTTTTCTTTTTTGCTGACATCATGTCAACTCAGACAAATGGTTCTGCTTTGATGAATACCACACGTTAGAACAATGAAAACACCCGACTCAGCATGCTGTCATAAACATTTCACTGAACTGGATTCTGGGAGAAAATCTGTGAACTATTTATCAATCTATTGCAGCAAACATTTTTTTTTATCAATTTTGGTCACTATAAAGTATTTTATGGTCCTTGCACGACAGGCAGTATGTCATGAATATTTCTTAAGACATTTCTACTGATGTTTACCCTCAATAATTTAAATTTTATTGAGAGTCTAAAATTTGAAGTCCCCCTTTTCTCCCTGTCCCTTTGTTGATCTCGAGATATTTCAGTGTTTTCAAAAGTGAAAACTTTGCCCTAATGGGGGCAATAGATTCAAGGAAATCGATTCTCCATTCCCTGTTATCTTGCTTGTATTCAAACATTCGAGAAAATGATTGTGAAGTAGTTAGATCAGGGGTATCAAACATAAGGCCTGAGGGCCAGAGCCGGCCCGCCAGAGGGTCAGTCTGGCCCGTTGGATGAATCTGAAAATAGTAAAAAATCTTTTTTTGGTTTATGTTGATTATATTGAGTATTTACATTAGATTCACAATTGTACATTTGAGGTTGTTGTTGTTTATAGGTCATTATGTTATGATTGTACTAGTCCAGCCCACTTGGCCATATTTGGCCGTATGTGGCCCCTGAACTAAAATGAGTTTGACACCACTGACAGATGGATCTGGACCAGTCAACAAAATACAATTAAAGAGCCACGTCACTATGAGAACTGTGGTGAAGTTCTGTTAAATCTGTTTTTGTTGAAAGTTATCTCTGGGACCTTTATATCTCCTCGCAGTGGATCATATTCTGTTGCCAGTTCATGCATTCCTGAATGCATGCATTCTAATGCCTGTATGCTGGAGATGGAAACTAACAACGTTTCCACTGAATGATTTATTCAAATGTCCATACAACTTAGAGAATGTGTCTTTAATTATTAGAAATGTGGTTGTGATATTGAATGTATTGGAGGCCAGCTGTTGTCCCCCTCCCCCTTCCCACCTGCACTGAACCCTGTACTTTAACCCCTGCTTTTAAACATCCACTCATCTTCCACTGATCCCCTGCTGAATACAGCGCAGACTTGCATGATGGATGGTGATATAAAAATGAAACATGTTATGTGTCATTGTGATTCTGCTGTATGGAAAAATAATTTAGGTTCCGTCCGTATGGTTGTATTTCACTCAGAATCAAACAGAACATGCTTGTATTCTTGTCAAATCATCTCGCTCTGTGATCAGTGATCAGTGGTTCCACCGTTACCATGGGAAAGCAAAGAGACCTATAGGTTACTGAGCCAAACTGGTGGTGCAGGGTCTATTCCAGACCTCAATTATACACTAGAGAGTACTTGGAAGGAATATTAAGTCGGAATCAAACTTTCTCACAGGCAGTATGTAAAGGTTTGCTTGTGGCTGAAAGAAAAATATCTCAACATTCTCATTTGAACCCGTAGCGAGGCTATCTTCGGGGGCATCCTCTTGACCCACGTTCTGAGATTTTGTAACTCTGCTTATGTAATTCAGCAGTCTTCACTGCCGATCAAGAATGTACACAACAGAAAGTGAGCTGGTTTCAATATGTTTCCATTTTCATCCTCGGAGCCCAGCACTGGAAACACACGGCCCTGGCCAAGACCCGTTTTTGAAACGAGCGAGCGAATGTAACAACTTACAAACACACTTTCGTTTTTGGTAACATACAAAATGGAAAAGCAGAGATGAGAGCGCTGCAGGACTTCATTGTAAATGACTGCCTTTAAATAACGACTCATAGCAGGGTCAGACTCTGGTGTCATGACGACAACCCTCTTGGCTTTTTAAAGTACTGGGCTATTTTCTCCTTATGCGTTCTGGGAGGGAATATGACATGGATGTGAAGTTCTTCTCGGGTTTGTCAGCACTGACATCATGTGGATGAGGACATTTTGTTGTGTGCCTTATAACTGAGTCATATTGACACCTGGGTTGATTTCCATTGGACTAGTGCAACATTTGCCGTTCTGGACAAACCCATGTGGAATGGACTGTTGAATTGGTCATACTGGTCGCAGCTTTTTTTGTAAAGGTGAAGTTGTAAAGGTGCTCTCCAGTAACTAAGGAGACAAAGAAGATCTATTCTGTTAACATGGCTTTGTATAAAGAAATGTGGTTGACTACATGAATCTACTGAAAACTCTGTAATATAATTGCCAGCCCTGTAAGTGGCGCTGTAATGTTGCCAAAGAAATATACAAACACTGAGAAGAAGACATGGAGCCAAAGATGCATATTGGTGGTAAACACAGATACGTGTCTTGAGACTTTATTACTCTGGGACCCTGGTAACATATTCAGACATCGTATTCACCAATTTTTTAGATGAAATGTTAATATGATGGAAAACCTTTGCGGATACTCCTAAACTCGTCTCCGTGTGGACAAGGCCTGGGGTACAACAATCAAACCCGTTTTGCGGAACTTGGTCCACAGAAACCTCAAGTTGAGCCACTGCACCTAGAACCTTTTACAAAGTGTAGTAAAGCTCTTAAGAGAACTCATTAGGGGAGAGTAGCCATTGATTTGATGAAATTTTGCAATTTTAGGGGGATTTTAACAATTTCCTTATTCCGCGTCCAGATCAATTTATCAGTTATTTATCACTTCCATTTTCAGAAAAGCAGCCATTTGAAGCAAGAACAGCCAAGAGCAGCCAAACATGCTCCCACATTGCCAGAGAGAAGAGATAAACCCTTCTCTTCTAAATCCAAAGTATGGACCCAATTTGCACTTTGTCTCGACCTCTGTACGCAGGCACCCCAGCTGTTGACAGAGCTGTTGAGAATGCACCTGTACACAGTCTAAGTCAATGCTCTGACAGAAAGCTACTGGTTTATTCCTGTTTGATGCATCAACCACAGAAGATGGTGTGTTTTAATCGGACTCATCTTGTGTCCATATCTGACCAGCTTTGATTTGGTCAACAACTCAATGTGCTTCCATGTTAGTGACTCAACATCAATTATGACCACTGGAGGACCAATAACTCCACATTATATATGAGTTGTATTCTCCAAATCTACCAAACACCCATTGTTTCTGTGGTTCTTACATTTTTTCCACTGAGTCAACACAGAGTGTAACCATCTCTCCGGGCCATGGCGAGTGTGTGCCTGTGCACTTTGAAAGGATGTGGATGGGATTCATTGAGGTTTGAAATGGGAAACAGACGAGCAGAGGCTCTTCCAGGGGTGATTATATCTGTGGGATAGTGGGGTCCATCCAAATGTGTGTGGCGTCTTTGTCTCTGTCTGGCTCCCTAATGTCCCTTGGCAATGCAGAGCAGCCCAGGGCTGAAGGGTCCTGCTTTATACCTGTGTCTTAAAGGTGCAGTGTGTAAGATTTGGTGACATCTAGAGGTGAAGTTGCAGGTTGAATCCATCACCTCACCCTCACCCTCCTGAGCCTGCAGGAGAACCTATGGCAGATTTCAGTTGTCATTAAAACTCCACTCTGGGCTAACGTAAAAACATGGCGGCTCTCGTAGAGAGGACCTGCTCCTCATGTAAGTATATACATTAATAGGCTCATTTAAAGGAAATGGAAAGACAAACCCTGATCTTAAAACATTTCAATTAATGACAAGTATTACAAGTATGTAATTGATTTTTACAAAAGAAAAAAAAAACGAAAAACAAAATGCATAATTTTGGTATTTTCTGCAATATAATATTTACACGAGTGTGCGGGTCCTCTATAGGGGGCCGCCATGTTTTTACAGTCGCCAGTGGACATCCTAAACATCTTTTGAGTTTTAATTACAACTGGGGTCTACCATAGGTTCTCTTGCATGCTCATAAGACTGAGCTGATGGATTCAACATGCAACTCTAGATGTCATCAAAGCTTACACACTGCACCTTTAACATCCAGCCATCAGCATCCTGCATGTAACTGACTAACTGTTTCCCTGTGGAAACCCTGGTATCCTGCTCTGTCCGTGATCTCCATTCATTATTTACAAGAGGAGATTAATGATATTTTCCTCGGCCTGGGAAAACAGATAAAATACCGAGAAGCTCTCCAACAGAAACCATGACTTTATAGCTGGGGAGTTATCTTATCAAAATATGGCAAAAGAAATAATAAGCATGGGATATTGAACTCTGTGAAAATTGTGTTTGTCCACATGATGCTGCTGGTCCTTCTCTGACTGCTGGCTCCTCCCCTTTGCTTTGAGTCCTGTGGAATTTTTTGTTTTGTTTCTTCGCAGATCAGAAACAGGCGCCGCGATAGTGCGCGTACACTCTGGCCTCTATTAGGAACAAATTCAGAGACGACTCTTCTTTGATTGCTTCAAGATGAGAATGTGTGCCTAGGCTCTGTTACCTGTTTATCGGCGGTGCCTCAAGAAAAACATGGAGGCTCCGAGCAGCTGAAGAGCTCCTTTATGAAATTCTGAAGCAACCTTTCCATTGCCTAATTGACATGACTTGATTACACATGATTAGATGTTGAAACTATGAATAATTACTTGTTGTTTTCTGTGCACTATTTGTGAGCCACAGCTGGATTTTTCCAAACAGTTTATTTAAAATCAGATGCATGTGCAACCTACGCACAACACTGGGACAAGTGATTGGCCTATGAAGGAGTAAACATGTATTAATTGGTTTATTTAGATGTTATTGGTGGAAGATGCACCCCCACAGGAAACAAACATCCCCCCCTCTGTCTCTCCTGAAGTCAGGATGGAGACAGTGTGATGATGTTGTGTTTAATAAATGAACCTGTGCGCTGTCAGTGCACCGTTTGAATCACACCGCCAGCGGTGCCGAGCACTCGTGCCCCCTAAAATACCTCCAGACGCACATTGCCAATTTTCTTGGATCAGCACACAAGCTTCTCCTTTTAGGATGTTCATGGATCGGAGTCATAATCTGAACTGCATGTCGGACGGAGCCTCGGTTCCATTCTCTACCATCCTCATTCCTTTTTCTCTTTCATTCCCACTTCCTCTCACTCTCTCTTCCTGCCCCCGCAGCTGTTTCTGGGGAATTTTTTTTATTTTTGGTATTCTTTATTATTCTCTGTCCGGTCGGTCAGAGCGTCTCGCCATATTACCTGCTTGTAGAGGCTATGCGATGCTTATCCCCTTTCCCTCTGAACCTTTACCTTGCCTAAAACCTCCCCCTTCATCTTCAAGCGAAGGTGTGTATGTGAGTGCGTGCACGTGTGTGTATAGTGTACTCTGTCCATCCATCCACTCTACTCAGCACATCTGCGCCGCAGCTGAGTGCTCCTTCGGGCAACGTTTGCACTGTTTGGTTTTCAACATCTTGAATGTGTGTGTGTGTGTGTGTGTGTGTGTGTGAGAGGATGGGGTGTGTTTATGTATGGTCCTTTCTATAAGATAAGACGACCCTGAACAGGATAAGTAATTTAGAAGAAAGATGGATGAATGTCTTTTATGTCTCCGCATCTGCACTCGGGCTTTAATCTTTATCAGAGAGTGTGTACCATGTACACTCTGCATGCACATAGCATAAAGGTGGATGTTATGAACCCGCTCACCCCTGCACTCCCAGCACAACCGCCATACTGTCTTGTCGAGCTCATTGTCATACACAAGTTTGGAGGAACGGCCCATTGTAGACATCACGGTCACTTTTATTTTAAGCCTGAGAACCAGATTGAGGTCGTCTGTCTGCAGTCATATCTTCAGAAGAACGACTCATGGGCCGACACGCCATTGCCCCAAGACTCTCATGCAAAGCTCTGAGTGTTTGGCAGGCATCAGGCAGGCCTGTGTGAGCCGCGCCAGGTGACTGTCACTTCGACTGTCTATTTTCTCAGTACTCAGGTATGAATATTTATTACACTGGAGAAACAGAGCAGAAGAGGTTGTTTGCGTTCAGCGCCTCGGGCCCCTGATGATTTTCTTTGATTTTCATGTGTTGTGAATATTGCTTGATAATTTCGGATTTATTGACATAATTTGAAAATCCTGGTAGCAATACAGGGCACGGTGGTTCTGTTTTGATGGTGTCCCATGAAATGTGGTTGACTAGAGACTCAGGTGATTTCCAGGCATTATTTCACTGCAAGTGCAAACTGGGAAACATTGGCTAGCTTGACTACTTCTCTTGTCTGGGACAAACATGGCGCTGAGTGTGTGAGGGATGGCAGGGACTCAGCAGGTGATGAAGCACTGGTGGACAATTTTTCTTTTCCTCTAATGCGACATTACAATTTTCATGAAATTCTTTGAGGGCAAATCTTACACCATGTCTACACTAGATGTTAATGCTTCACATGTCACATGGTAGTGATGATGAGGAGTCATGTTTAGGTCAATCTTGAGGTGAAGCCTTTGGTCTCTTCTATAGACTGTATATAAAGATGGATGAATGTGTCCATGACGGCACCCATAGGTTTCTGATTATTAGGCTCATTTGGGCAAGTTACTTGTCGCCATCTTGCCGATGCCTAACTCCTCCTACTTCCTGGTTCATCCAAATAGGGGCGGAGTACAGATAGAGCAGGTCAGTCCAGGAGGCCATACCTCCTAAATATGCACAATTTCAGATGGCTAAAATAAAGATAAGTGAGTTTGGGGGAAAAAATCACCCCCCGTACAGTTGTCACTGGAAAACATGTGACTGATTGAAACCAAAACAATACGTTGTACCGGACTTTAAACATTTTCAATACACCTCTAAAGTTGACCATTTTAACATGGGAGTCTGTGGGGATGGACAGCCTCAAGGGGCCACCCTGTGAACTGCAAGTTTCTCAACTTCCCTATTGGCCTCATCCATCAGCCCCAGAGGTTGCTTCTTGGTCTGTGCATGGATCTGGGAATCAATGAGCCGACTTTTTGCCATACCATAAGAGGAACAAGGAACTGCCTTAGAAGTCACATTCACTCTCCTGTCCATCCTGTCTGTGGGTGACAATCCTTGTGACTTGCAACAAATAGTTTATGACACGCATGTGGAGGGTGTAGTCGTTTTCAATCTGATGTTTTCAGTCTCTACTCCTCGATGATGTGTTTGTGATGATGTTTTTCAGATCAGCTGGTTCCAGCAAATACGTCAAATTCCTCTTGTTTACTTTTCATGTCCTGAAACCTCTCACCCACTGCCTGAAGGAGTTTTACAGACAAGCATATTCAGCTGTCATAGCATGCCTTCACCAATTCTTACACACTGCACCTTTAACTTCATCCATATGGATTTGTCTGTCTGTTAACAACTGTAATGAAGATTGAAATTTTGACTTTTTGAGCACATCTCTTCAAACAACTAACATACCTGGATTCAGAGTTTTATTTTGAATTCTGTATCGACTATGCTATTCAGCACAAAGGTGTCCATGCACATGCCGAAGACATTTGAAATTGCTACCAGTACATCATCAAGACCACTGTCTGTCTGCTTGTTGAAGAAGACAAAATAACATCTTGCATCAATATGTATAATTCCTACCAAATGACAGGCTCAGCTGTGCACCACAAAAGTGAATTCTGCTTCTCAGATGTCCGTCAACACAGGCGCTTTCCACAAATATATCCAAAACTTTTTATTTGAAATTATTGAATACTAAATACTCCAACTCCACCATCACTGTAGTACTTCATACAATTCTTGAAGGTACTGTAATCTCTGTAAGATTTGGTGACATCTACTGGTGAAGTTGCATATTGTATCCATCACTCCACCTTTCTCAATCGAGTGTGCAGGAGAACCTATGGTCGCCCTCAGTTCTCACTAAAGATTAAAAGATGTTTAGTGCGTCCACTTTAGGATATTGTAGAAACATGGCAGCCCCCATAGGGTGGACCTGCTCCTGGTGTAAATATACATTAAAGGGCTAATTATAGGGTGATGTAATAAGCAAGTCCTACATTTGGGTGATTATACATTTGTAAAAATGTCTCTATATGCTTGTTTTGTAATTCTATTTCTATAGAAGTGACAGAAATTGCTGTAAATCCTCCACACTGCATCTTTAAAGAAGTCAGTTTGGTAGATAAACAAGAAAAAATCAGTGTTAACTACAATAGATACAAACAGTACAACAAAGAAGATACCGCAGAGTGACAAACTGAATCAGAATGAAAACTCAGTTGGGGCTTCTATACATGGAGGCCATCTTTTTTCAAGTAAGGGCACATGTTTTCTGTCTGCAGTGCTGTGTGACCCCGCCTTGTTTCGAACATGTCATGTCCACTGTTATTCCTCAATCTAGCATTTCTTGCTCCTGTCGCATAACAAACTGTGGAGCGAGGGATACATTGGAAGAAGGAGAGGAGACAGGGCTGGGGGCAGGAAAGAAAAAAATGAGGTGGATTTCCTGAAATGATCCTTTACACTCTCATGCACATGATTCCAGTAATTAATGGGCAGGGAGCACAGTGATTCGGTGTAATGGTGGTGGCAGGGATCAGAGCTGTATACATCCAAATTGAGATTAATGGAGGGGACATTATGTATCCTGCTGAAAAGGTGCCCTGCACTACCTCATATGGGATGTGTGAGCTGCCTTCCAGCACTGCACACGGGATTAAGCCGTGTGCACACTAGCTGCAGGTCATAACATATATTAGATGCACTAGATGCCCCATAGGCTCTTATTTTTCACGCATTCCATCCATTTACATTCCTCAAAACTGATTTGGCTTTAACTTCACGGAATGTTCTTTAATGGTCACTTCTTGCATTCACTTGAGTGATTTGAAAGACTTTTAATCATTTCAAAAAAATCTCGGCTCAACAGAGTTTGTAAATGGTCCATTTCACTGATGGAGTTCCGTTCATGTTTCTATTATCAAACTTGATAATCTTTTTGGAACGGGTGAGACTGAATGTGATTATTTGACTATTCGCACACACGCACACATGCGCGCGCGCACACACACACACACACACACACACACACACACACACACACACACACACATGAATATACTCATTGACATAATGCCTTTCATATCCCCTCATCCCCCTAACTGTAAATGCCTGACTCTAATCCTTATCATTATGCTTATCTAAATCTAGACCCTGCATTCTTAGAAACCTAGACCTTTAATCTTAAGGATTCTATAAGACAGATTTAGGGACATGTAGTGGTGAAGTTGCAGATACATACCCCTCATCGCACCCTTTGCCTCCAAGCTTATAGTTAATCCTGTCAGTCTTCAGTTACTATTATAACTCAAATGGTATTTAGTCTGTCTGCTCTGGGCGACTGTGAAAACACAGTGGTGCCCCATGGTGGCCTCCATAGAGAGGACATGCTCCTGATAGAAATATAAGGGGCACATACTGGGATAGATAATTCTTACATTAAAGGTGCAGTGTGTAAGATTTTGGTTAATTTGTGTCACTTCTATGGGTAGAAAACAATATTACAAAAAAAATACAAACTAACATTTCATCATCACCTGAATATGTTTCTGTTCCCATTCCCCTTAAAAGAGCCCAATAATGTGCATTTACATGAGAAGCGGGTCTTCTCTATGGGGGCCGACATGCTTTAACAGTTGGCCAGAATGGACATACTAAACATCTTTTCAACCGAGGGCTAGCATGCTCAGATGTGTGAGGGTAGAGGTGAAAGATACAACATGCAACTTCATCACTAGATCTCACAGAATCTTACACACTGCACCTTTAATTTGGTTATAAACTCAGAAAGGAAGTTGTATTCTTGCTTTATATTGCATTTCTGTTAAGGTTGCACGCTGGACATTCAACCTCCAAACAGCTCACTGTGGACAGGCATAGAGATAAAGCGCATGTGCGCGCGCACACACACACACACACACACACACACACACACACACACACACACATACACACATACACACACACACACTCACACACACGCTTCCCTAATTACTGTCTGCATTCATGTTGATAAAATGCTGCTGGGGTCACGAAGGATTCCTCTAGCTTCCAGAATCAATCAGCGGAAAATGTTTCACATGGTAAATTGACTTTAGTCATATCAGTTGATCCCAGGTGCTAAGACATTCATTGCGGTTCATGTCAGACCATCATGCGCCAACATGTGCAAACACAAAACTTTCAGCACCGTGCAGGGTCATAACCTGGGAATGCAAATCCAAGCGAAAGGAGGAATTCCTCCAACAAAAGGGAAAACAAGCCCGTCCAGCCATGAACTGTAAATCAAGCATGCGCTCTGACCACTGGATGATGGATGCTGGCTGCGGCCTTTATGTTTACCGGGATTCAAATGCTGTTTATCACCACGGGTGGGTTGCCATGGGAGCAGACGGATCATCCGGGGGTCATGTGACGGAGGCCTGGGGAACTCTGTCATCGCTGAGTGGAGCTCTCTGCTTTGATTTCCTTTATTAGCTCCCCAGTGTTTGCCCGTGTGTCTGTGTGCAAGTGTGTGTCGGGGTCGATCCACTTCACGGGTGCTTGCGTCCTCAATGATTAATTTGGCGGTGGAATGTTATCCATGAAAAGTTGAGTGACGTGTTTAGAGCGCTGTTAAGTATTTTTCATTGTGGTGCCTTGGTTTCTTGTCCAGACTATCTGTGTTTGATCGTGGTGTGTGCGACAGGGCCGACCGCTCGTGACACTCAGTGCAGGAACACAGCGTGCACTGTTTGCTGTGGTTATAGTGCACTGCATGTACCAGAGTCTCTAACAAGGTCAGTGTGGCTGGCTCAGAGTTGGAGCTGATGGCTGGTGGTTTTGGCAAGAATTGAAAAAAATCTTTACTTCGGGGAGATCACCTGCTCAAAGTATTTGCATATCGGAGTTCAAGCTTACTAAAGTTTGTTGTTTTTGAACTTAAAAAAAAAAATCAATCCTGACCAAAGACCGTCCCAATCCAGAGACCACACACTTTGTTGGCCATGTTCATAGACCACTTATATTATAGTGGTGTGACTAAACCGTCCCAATGCAATCAACAAATGAACCCATTCAACTCAGGCCAATGTTGGCTCGACCAGGTGGACACTTCACGGCCTTATATACATATATCTCATGATTCATGGAACTTTAGTGCCAAATTATGGGGAGGGGGGGGCACTGAGAAGTTTTGTCATCATGACTGAGAAGTGTAGAATATACATTAGTTGTATTTGTGTATTCATGGGTGAATGTAATTTGTGGTGTAATGCAATGATTCTCAACTAGTGTGTTGTGACCCAAACGTGGGTCCTGCATGGACTCCGTTTGACTGGGGAAAAATAATCCTGTGCATTTATGTTGAAGAGGATTTTTTTATGCATTGTAGTGCCGTCTATTCACACTCCTTAACACTAGGTGGTGATGTTGCCCTGTAATGCGAATAGATACACACCATTTCTCAGATAGAAGAAAACCTGCAAAGTTTGTTTATATATGCTAACTGACCATGGTAAAACGCAAGCACTACACCAACTACATGAAATATGGAATTTCTTGTATACATACAAAAGATTATGTAGGTTTTATTATCCACTTATATATATTTTTGAATGGCTGTGAGAAATCAAATTAGCCTGAAAGATTTGAGCAACAACAACAAGAGCCAAATTCCAAATGTATTTACAAACAACATTCATGGTCTTTGCCATGAACTATATCAATTACATCATTGGAACATGCACATTCCTCTGTCATTGGCTGAGGCCTCATCTCATCCATCTGCCAAATGGAAGGAAACCAGAAAATGGGATCTATAATCAAATTAATATAGAGGGAGTATGTTTAGGCCACTCAGTCATTGTAATTCAGACATTAACTCACTGTATCCATCTACTGAAATGATCTGTTAGTTGGCGATGCCAAAAGAAGTTGGGAAATGGAGCTTAAGGCAGATCATGTTTCTATGGTTACAGCAACAGAAGAAATGAAACTCACGCACCGCAATTTTGTAATTGACCTAATAAGATGAGGAAATGCTTAACCATGTTAGAAAGAACACTATTATTCTATAGCAAGCAACATACATGTAGTACATTTCCATCTTTTCATTCATGTTTTTATTAAATTAAACTTTTTTATTTCAATTCTCTCTTTCTTTCTTTTTTAAATAAATATTCCACCTCTCCATTAATAATATCCAGCTCCAGTTTGACGCAATGAGTCTGAGTTGGAATCAATGTGATCACTTTGCCTGCGGAGAAGTTTGAATTTGTATAACAAAACAGTTCAGTGGTCTTTTTGCGCCTGAGTGCAGACAGGATGTTATGATTGGCCCTTTTTCCACAAACAGGAAGCATTTTAACCCGAGTCATGGTTCAGTTTGCCTTCTTTTGATTACAAAAAAATTCCCTCAGCAGCATTGTATGCAAATGTGAGGCTTATTCTGATACGCTTCCTTTCTCATCCAGTGATGACACATGGGTGCTGGATCCATTAATGTCAGGTGATGATGTGACATTGTTGATACTGAATAATCCAGGTTCTGTGGGTTTGCAATGCAAAAACAGACCCTATCTAAATGTACATGCACCTTTGTTGGTGCATATTGTTATATGATTGATATATGACTCGACACCCATGCTGCTTTTGCATGTGCATGTTTGCAGCAAATTTGATTTCCTCAGATTGTCCCGTCACGCCGAGAGCAGGAAGCAGGAAGTGCTTGTTGCCATGGCGCTGCATGAATGTTATGCCCTGAAAAACACTGCTTTAGTGACACTTGGCAAGGAGCGTTGTTGCCGTCTGGACGGCCAAGCGAATGTGCAGACGCGTGTGCGTGAGTCCGCGCCCGCGCAGGTTTTCCCGCTTCCTTAATGTGTCGCTTCCTCCGTGTATTTGTCTTCTCACAGACGGGTGGCTGACTTTGCACCGGAGGGCTGAGGCGGGGGGGGGGGGCTTCTGGGAGATAAGCCTCAGAGGTTGCAGAGTGCTCACACCTCATTGCACATTTCACAGTCTCTCAGAACCTCAATGACACGGCTAGTCAGACAAATGAAATCAGCATCAGACAAGTGGCAAAGATAAATACAATCAGGAAGGGTTTCAACTTAAAGACTGACAGGGGAGACACCAGATCCACAGCATTACTCAGCTGGAGCCGGGGGAGGTTGATGGATTAAGTGTTGGCTCCAACTTCGGCCTCCCACTCTCCGAGGAACCCTCTGCTCTTCACCTCAGGAAGTTACCTCCGACAGAACATGGAAATGATGTCAGTGATAGAGTTGAATGTGAAGAAAGAATCAAGTCATCTAGTTGTGATTACAGCTGCCAGGGAGGACAGGGACTCCAGGATAGAGATAGAGCCAGTAACATGTAACATCCATTCATGGGATATATTAAACCAGGGGAGTCAAACTCATTTTCAGCTTACTGGTTGCTCTCAAAAGGCTGGTTTTAATTGTGGGACTAAAATACTTAACATATTGTAAAATAACAGTCTTCATTCTTTATTATCATTTATTCAAGTTACAAATATTATATATGCATTTCTAGACATGTGAAAATGTAAACACACTGAATATATTGCTACACATAAAACGTGTCACATGTAATTAACTAGAGTTTAAGGGCAATGTAGGCTTTAGACTATTATTTTTAGACAATCATGTGCCCTTAAGCTCTCGTGGGCCAAATAAAATGATCTTGCGGGCCACATATGGCCCGGGGGCCACCAGTTTGACATATGAGCATTAAGGTAAACTGAAGACAGTGAAGAATGTGAGGGAGGAGGAGCCCAACAAGTCCCCGACATTCTAGACCCATAACAGCCTAGTTAAGGATTTTAACTTTAAGCTTTATTGAAAAGAAATCCCGCTCTTAAATGTTTTGAGTGAGTCTGACTCCCAAACTGAAATTTGGAGATTCCCAAAGAGGAGCTTGGTAGCTGAAGGCTCTGTCTCTGACTTTACTTTTCGAGACTTGTATAAGCCCGGCTTCCAGGAGCATAACTCTCCTGATGTAACATGTTACAATAAGATCTGTAAGGAGCTGTATTATTAAGGGCTTTGTTGATGGGGAGGAGGATTTAAATCGTATTCCATATTAAATAGGAAGTCAGTGAGGTGAAACTTTAACAGGACAAATATCATCTCCTCTTTTGGATCTTGTAACAAGCCACTGTTATGAATAACTGTATATACTAGTAAGTATAATTGCATTACTTTATGCACCTCTTTTGTAGACTGGATGCATTTATTTGTTAAAAAAAGGCTCAACCAGAAGTGGTATCACATCCAGCTTGTCAGAATTCTGCACTTACCGGCATATTTCTGTCCAAAAAATTAAAATCATGATATCCGAAGCCTCGCTGCTGCCCCCTGGTGGACATCAACAGAATCACTGTGGCTGTTCATCTGCGTGATCAAACACATACATTTTGATTTGATATTGAAGATGAGTTTAATCTGCAATGACAGTCTGCTAATAAGTATACATTCTCTGTGGCTTTCGTCTGGGTGAGGCATGTATTTAACATGATGAGCTACCATGCTAACTTGTGATTAAGTTGGCTATTTCTCAGCTTGATTAATTTGCTTGGTACTTAATTTTCATATTTCACTGCTTTGCTACATTTTCTCCAAATGCACAGTAGTTGCAAATACTGTAGCTGCGGTACGAGATTGATACAACAATTATATGATATAATTACCCAATTGCGTAATTAGGAAACAAACTGATTTAGGTTTTAAATCATAATTACATCTGCAGTAATCGAACATTGTTTAACGATCATTTGAATGGTAATACTAACCCTCAGGGATTTCAACCATCAAACCAGTAAGTGTCTTATCCTTAATGACAGTTTCATACATTAAATTACAGAATCCTCATACATATAGAGATTAAGACACTTCATGAGACAAAAGGCAAATATCGTTGGCTGAACAAAATAAAAAAAAGGTATACCCACTTCTCTAGACACCACTACGCTACAGGAGCCCCATTTGTTCAATTCATATCCGCTGTATGTCAAAGAATGATTGGATGAAAGGAGCGTTTGTGTGTGTGTGTGTGTGTGTGTGTGTGTGTGTGTGTGTGTGTGTGTGTGTGTGTGTGTGTGTGTATTATGTAACAGCCCCTTGGTCTCTACCCCCTCGAGCCCGATACTCAGCAGTGCAATAGACATACTCAAGAACACATGCATCAGAAAGTGCCTTTGATTGAACCGAGGCTGGTGAGTGTCATGTGCCCCACGGTGGGTATACGAGGGGCCGGCGCTCTAACTACCCACAGGGGAGCAAAGACTTTATAACCGACCTGTAATCACCTGTCACCCCACAATCCTCTAAGCACCTCTGAGGTCATGCGAGCGTGTGTGTGGTTTCATGCAGACAGACACGAGGGAAGAAAGAAATACTTGGACTCATTCATCATCTTTGGTACAAGACAAATGAACGGGGGGAATTAGAATTAGTTTGCGATTTCTTCAGGGGTCTGTAAAAGCAAGTGGAATGTGTAACAAATGTTTCGGGCGCCGCTTTTCACTGTTTTTACATTCCAGGCATACATTGATGAGGGTCATTTGTCTTATGTGGTCATTTGTGTGTGTGTGTGTGTGTATGTATGTGTGTGCGCGCTGCTGTGCGGCGTATAGGTGGAGCACTAGTGGATGGGAAACAAAGCCGTTTTGGCCAAGGGATTAGGTATAAATGGGTGTTCAGAGAAAGACAGGAAAAACAGAGCGAAGATCGATAAAGTGAGAGGGTGGAGTGAGACGGACGAAATTAAAGGAAAATAAATGGGAGGGCAGAGGAGGCAAGGAGAGAAGTGGAGGAGTGGAGCGGGGTGGAAAATAGTGGTGAGGAGAAAGGAGGGCTGAGGGCCCGAGGGAGTGGCAGCGAGGGTCGTTTGAGTTGGAGCGAGTGGAGAATGAGCTTTGGGAAGAGGGAGGGGAGAAGGGAGCAAGGGACACTGTGAAATGTTGAAAAACCCTCACAATTGATGGTGTTTGATTTCCACAGTAATTACCATTCCTCTGGCTCTGTGCATTCCCAATCTGGGCCTATCTTATATCCACGCCACATTCCGCAAATGATTAGCTGGCCCACTGCTTCTTGCTGCTGTTGCTGCTGTTGCTGCTGCTGCTGCTGCCCACAGAGTGAGTCCACAACGGACGAGAGGGGGAGTTTGAGAACTTCACATGAGAAAACAATCGAGCACACTCGTCTTGTTATTACTCTGAGAAATACCTATAACATAAAGGTGCATGCCCATTACATAAGATTTTATGGTGAGGGTGGAAAAATATGAAATATGGACGAGGCTGCGTTGCCAGAATCGGTCTGACTCCAGCTGCAGCAGCCAGACCCGTTAGCACTAACGGCTGCTCCATTGTCAGATCCAGTCTGTATGTGTTTGTGATCATGCTCGTGTTTACCCGTTTGCATGTGCGGCTGCATTACACGGAGTCGGCAGTGTGAGAGATTTAATGCCGCCACATACAAAGGAGCAGACCGGAGCTCAGCAGGGCCCCCAGACTTTGCAGCACCTGGCAGGTTTTGGGGCCCAGCCGCTATCCCATCAGGCCCGTCATCAATCATTGTCCAGTTACACAGCAGAGGTCTTCGCCGTGTGTCCCCGACGCCTGCAGAGCAATAAAGTCACACTCATATTTTCCAATATTCCACATGGCAGCGTCAGCACAGGCCTGCACAGTGAGCTTCTGTCCGCCGAGCAGGCCATAAAACACATGTACACGTGCACACGTTGATATATCAAGTAGGTGCGAAGAGGACGCCCTGCGTGGGTTGCAGCGTGTCACCCCTGAACACTAGAACACCCTGGGGTCCCATGTTCATGTATTTATTCATATGCTCTCACGGACTGAGAAAATCTGTCTTTTGAGTCCATCCAACTGAAAGTAAACTTTTAGAATACATGCAAACATGTAATATGTGATATTTTTTACTGAATATTTCTCAATGTCAGACAAACACACCCAGATAAAGAGAGTGGAAGTTTAATTCGTCTTTTATCCATAAAACGCATCAGACCAAAACCGTCTGAGACATGTGGCACAAGGTCCACAGTTTTCAGTCTGGGCTTTGACCCAGGAGTCAAATAGTATTAGCATTACATGCTAGCTCTTTAGCATGGCAAAGACGTCATATCTGTATCTGCAGAAGTCTTAATTTCACCTTCAAAATAAGAGCCCTTTGTGTCTTACATGTTAGCCCTGTTACTTTGTGAATATCATTTGTGAGGATTGGCACTATAACAATAATTTGTAAAGAACATACTTTGCACATTTCAGCGTGATGAAAAAAAGTGTGATTCAACCTAACACTTTTATTTTCAAATTGCACTGTGAACGTATGGACACTGTCCAACGCCAACTTCCTGTCAGTACTACTGGCATTATATTCACCTGGCCAGGAAACATTACAGTGTTATTTTCAACTTGTCACACTTGCACAGTGACACAGCGGCTGTACTCAGTGCCCTCATCGAGACTCACCTGTGCAGGTGAACATACTGCAGACTGCGTGTACGTAGTTTTTTTCACATGACATGTGACCTAGCATCAGACTCACTTTGAAACAGCCGAAGAAGAATGTACATTTTCCTTTGTTTTCAATTCATGAATATTTACGTCATCTATCCGCAGAACGAAAACAAAGATATGTGGCTGAATGACAAGTTTCGGACACTAGGTCAAAATATGGCACCTGCCACCTTTGGCTGGGTTACTGGCAGAGGTGCACAGTGTGTTATGGGCGCAGCTCCTCTGCGCTTGGTGGGACTGTGATTGTGAATTGAGCAACTACAGAAGAGGTGAAGGGAGTGAGGTCCCCTTCCTGGGACACAGTATACACTCTGAACAGGCACAGTTGGAAAACAATCGAAAAGGTTGCTGTCTGAAACAATGTCGTGTGATAAAGTTCATGTAGTGATTTAAACAGTGCAGACATGTTGAATGAGGAGTGTGGTGTGACACCCAAGTTTAATGCAGACGGCTGGGTGGTCCCAGTTTCCGTGTTTCGGACATGACTGGCCCTGGGACAGCCCCGCCCCGTGCGTGGGCACCAGCAGGCTCAACAGGCTGCGCTCGCCACAGTTGGAATTAATGACATCATCAATCATCGATTGTTCACCTTTCAGAACAACCGCTTGAAACGTATGTTGTGTATTTGTAGATAAGCCCTTGTTGCAGGATACGGATCTTGTAAAAAGCAAGATTATATACATCATGAAGTGCATGTGAATTGTGTGGATGTCACATAGTGTTTATGTACTATATTAATGTGTATTGTAGCTTTCTGGCACAATGCCTTGGATTGAAGTAGTGTGAATAAGACTTAATTACAGTGCATTTAATGACCTCTTTCAGGCATAATGGGTTAAATCTGATTATGCCACCTATTATTTAATTAGACCTAAGACCCCGCTGTTGTTGTGTTTGATTAGTTTCCTGTTGTGATTTCAATGTGAGAGTGCATTCCAGGGATTGGCAACGTCTCCTCAATGCAAAAGCGCTATAATCCAGCCACAGTGTTTTATGAGTTAAACGATTCATGGACTGTTGTGGACTGCTGTTTTTAACCACTAGTATTAGTAGCCATCTGACTGAATATATATATATATATATACATATATATATATATATAAGTGTATACATTCTCAGTTCATTTGCCTGATTCATGTTCTTAAAACATACTATTTCGCCTCTCACACCTCTGTAGAACTAGAGAAGCCTATTGATTCAGAGGTAAAACATCTTTGAGAAACACAAGGCCATGATTTGTATGATTTTTTGAAATAATCTTTGCGATAAATTTGTTTTCACTGTGGATTTGACGCCTTGAAAACAAGGTGAACATGAGGTTCTGAGACAGGTTCTCAATGGGAAAACAACAAACGTGTCTACCTTTAATCTATAATTGTTTCATATTGGCAGAGAATGTGAAGCCCTTGTTATGTTCCTTGGAAAAATGAGCTATGTGCTTGTATGAGTTGGAGGACGTCTTGGTCTAACAGTAGTTACAACAGTTGCTTTAGCGTTTCAGCGCACAATTTTACAGTTACTCCTCTACGTTCTGCTTTGCCAAAACTGAAGAAATCGTTGTGGTAGGAAACTATTTTGGTTGTTTGTCCTTGAAAGCGAAGCCACGCAAGTTCCTGCATTAAGTAACAATGGAAACACATTTCATGAATAAATAATGACACGGCATTTATAGTGTAAGTGTTTCCTGATGCTGCCCAGTTCTTTTTTTTTTCATCATTGTTGTTTTCATTATTTTGTTTTGTGTAGGATCTTTGGATGGAAGCATGATTATAGACGACTGCAACCTTGGCTCATTAAAGTGCTGTTGATAATTACTGGGTTAAAAAAAAGTACTAAATATGTTTGTTTTACTTTAAAGAATCACACAGGAGAATTTTCTCCAATGTGTTAAAACAGGCCCAGTTAAAGTGAAGGCTGTGGAATCCTGTATAAATGGGAAATGACGGATGAAAGAGACGGGGTTGCTGCTGTTGGAGAACTTTCGGGCAGATTGTCAACATTTCTTCTCCTCGAGACGTTGGAGATGTTTGGAGAGGTGACGGTTGTGTATTTGGGTTAGGATGAGAGGATTCATTTAGGCCAAACTAGAAGAGGGAGAATGAAAGTGAGAAAACAAACAGTTGAATTCAGTTGCACACTTGAATTGTGCAATGATTGCAAATATGAAGTTGATTTTCCCTCTCGCTGTCGTTCAAGGACATGCCGGTGTTTTCCCTTCTGCTTTGAGTTCTCTGTCGTTTATAATTGTTGCTTCAACCCCCAAGAGTTTTTTCCATGTCTTCTCCTGGGTGCTATATATATTTAGTGTTTCCCTGTGTCCCTCTGTATCAGCAGCCTTTCCCCCGTTGTGTTTCAGGTAAGGGGAAACCTCTGGTGCAGACGGATGATGAAAAACGTGCAGTTCATAGGGTGGCCACTGGGGGCTGACTCCAAATGGGAGCAAATCCTCATCGACTCCCATGTTAAATGGCCAACTTTAGGTGTGAAGTAAATATGTTTAAAGTCTGGTACAAACTTTGGTTTCAGTCTCAATCAGTCACGTTTTCCCGTGACAACTGTACGGGTGGTGAATTGTTTTCTAACTTGTTTACTTTTTATTTTATTGACGTTTGAAATTGCACAGAATTAAGGGTGTGGCGTCTTGACTGACCGCTGGGTCGACCGGGTACATGACATGACAGCACCATGGGCCCACCCACAGCCCTGTGTGTGTTCCGCCTCTATGCTCATTTTTGAATGAACTGGATACAAGGAGAAGTTAGGATTTGGCAAGATGGCAACAAAGGACTTGCCCACAAGTCGCCTCAAATGCACTCTTCAGAAACCAACAGGTGACGTCACGGGCACTTGGTCCAGCTTTATATACAGTCTATGGTTTCACAGGTGTGGAGTTACATTCGAAACATTTTCTAGGTTTGATCAATAAATCTACAGCAATAATGAGGTCTGGGATTTACATAGGATTATGGAATTATCAGAGTAGGATCTGGTGAAATGCTCCACAGCACCAGGCTTTGATCAGGCATGCTGGGAAAGGACAGGGGAGACGCTAAGCGTGTATTTTTGGACTGGTGAAAAAAGGCTGGCACAGAGTGCTGGAGTGGGTATAGCACAGGAGAGAGTGTAAAAGTGAATTTGTCAGGAGACATTTTGTCTTCCAACAGTCTGGGTCGTATTTTTTGCCTGCTATTTCTGTCCATATTTTCAACATCGCACCAGCTGAGGCAACTGCCAGGAAACATGAAGAGTAAAATGCAACCCAGGTGTTAATGCGAAGAAAATAAGAGAAGGAGCTCAACGGTGTTTAAATAATCACTCGAGTACAAATGAATGTAGATGATGATTTTTACATGCAAAGGTTGAAATGGAGCTTGAGACAAGGCAAAAAGAGACCGGTTCATTGAAGAGTCCCAAAGAAAAAAAAAAATAAAATTGAATAATTTCAATAGCTACAGGACTCAGAAACTGCCCTAATTAAAAAATACATTATCAGAAAACCAATGCTGATGGTCAGATAGTGCTTTTCATATGGCACAGAGGAAGAGACCAAAGCTCGGTCAGGTTCCAATTCATTTCTTTGGTTCCTCCTACCAAATTGATGTTGCAGCATCCAGGTCCGTTTCAGGTCAGGTGGAACCCTACATACCCCTGACTGAGTCAGGGTTTTCAGACGGCACAGCAAATAGCCAGTACACTGATCTCACATATCAAGTCTTATGTGATGGACAACAAGAGGGGAATACAGCAAAGGAGGAGGAGGAGTGGCATCAGTCTGTGTTGTGACTGAATGGGATTAAATGTGACTGCTGATAAGAGGTGACAGAATTAAAGAATGTCTGTTGGTGATGGCAAGACATCTTGCATTTTATTTAGCTCTGACTCCAGGGGGAAGATTTCATCCCTTAACTGTGACTAAGCAACTTTGTAGTCTACCCACAACCACAATAATTCCAGTGCAACCCATAATACAGCATGACAGCATAAAATGGGGAACAATGCAAGGGAGAGAAGTATTCCACCACTGGAAGCAGAAAAGCATTTCAGAAATTCACGTTGAAGCGCAAGTCCTTAATAGAGTTCAAATCATGTCCGGAAAGTTAAAGGTACAATGTGTGTTTGGTGGCATCCATAGGTGAAGTTGCATATTGTATCCAACACCTCACCCATCCCTTCCTATCTTAGAGGAGAATGTATGGGAGCCCTCAGTTGTCATTAAAGCTCAAAAGATGTTTAGTGTGTCCACTCTCTAAAAACATGGCAGCCCCCATGGAGGGGACAGGCTCCTGATGTAAATATACGGTACATTTTAGGGTAACGTAAAAAAAACAGGTCATACGCTCGTGTGAGCATACATTTGGAAACAGGTCTGCATATCCCTGTTTTGTAATAGAAGTGGCAGAAATTGACCAATGTCTTCCACACTGCACCTCTAAAGGCAGATACCATGATGCAGATGTGTTGTTTTGGTAGGAGACTGGAATTTTTTAGCCAGGTCCAAGGTCCATGGAGAAGTGGAAAAGTCGACTCACAAACATAAAGTACATTGGCTGAAATCCTCTGACGTGCTGTGTCACTGGGAGTCAGCAGCAGCAGCAGCAGCAGTACCAGCAGCAGTGTCATTGAGTGAAGAAAACATGGAGATATTGCAGTGATGAGCTGTGTATCACTCTCTTGAGGGCAGCTTCATCTTGGAAGCAACATCTCTCTACCTGTCATAAACATATAGGGCAGCGGCCGAACGGGCCTGATGAGCATTCTTCTTCTTCTTCTTCTTCTTCTTCTTCTTCTTCTTCTTCTTCTTCTTCTTCTTCTTCTTCTCTTCATGACTGTCTTTGCAGGTTGCCCCTCACATGTGCACTATCATAATCTTTGAAAAACGCAATCCATCACAGCTGTTCATGTTCCTTTCCTCTGTTCTAAACTATGGTAAAAATGTGTCTGCGTGTTCCCTTTTTTGGAATTGGACGGAATTCTCCCCCATCACTCTCTTTCATGTCTTTTGTTTTCCATCAGCTCTCATCTACTAGTGACGAGGTGCATGTCCAGACCTCTGTGCATAGTCGGAACCCAGAAAGAATAAATCCAGGGGAGATGCGACAGATTAGATGAAGTGGAAAGGTACAGCACCGGAACAGCTGCTCAGAGTGGTTGGCATTGTGGAGAGACTTAATGGGATTCAGGGAGGATAAAGCATTTCCTCCAATCCTCCATTCATCCGCCTCTCATCCCCTGGCAGATAGAGTAATCACTCGGTCACTGAACTAGCAAGGTTTTTTTTTCTTTTCTTTTTCTAATAAGCCCATTGGCGCTTACTTTGTAGACATTTAAAGGTGCGGTGTGTAAGATGTGGTGACATCTATAGGTGAAGCTGCATGTTGTGTCCATCACCTCACCTTTACCCTTCTGAGCCTGCAGGAGAACCTATGGTCAGCTTCACATGTCATTAAAATGCAATAGCTGTTGAGTATGTCCACTTTTATCACTGTAAGATAATGGCGGCCCCCATAAAGAGGACTCCCTCCTCATGTCAATATACATTAATGGTCTCATTTAAGGGTAATGAAATTTTTTTAAATTTTAAAGTGATTATAAATTCATGAAAATGTCAGTATGTAGTTGTTTTGTAATATTTAGAATTTTTAAATGACCAAAATTTTACACACTGCACCTTTAAAAATAACTAGAAGGATGCACAGAGCTCATCCACTCTGTCTCTGTCGTGGCCTGCAATATCCTAGAATTAACATTTTGAAACTTTTGAAAGTGTTGTTTTGGTCGTCTGTAAAGTGCATACAGCCCAGTCAGACTGTGTATGCAGACCATAGTTGAGCCAGACGTATATAATCCAGGAATGTCTCTCTGTATCACTGGGAATCTGCTGTGCACGAGAGTGGCATTCACGCACGTGGGAATACAAGTGTCAGGGCCAGAGGACACATGAAACTCGTGTGCTTGTTTACTCAGCCTGTAGAGATAGAAGGGGGAAAAGCTGTCCAGGGAACAATGTGTGTATTTGTTTTAATTGCCAGGTCAGCTCCGGGGCAAGGGGTCGTATGTATGTCAGTAGCTTCAGGTTATACTGGCTGAAGTGGGAGAGAGGGAGGGAGAGATTTGAACAGGCGCAGACCAGAAACCCCCCCCCCCCCCCAAACTGCCGATCTTTTATCACTGGAGCAGCAAATGTTTGGCCCGCTGCTATCAATCAGGGATTCCCAAAGGTAAGACTCTGATGGCGGGGGGGGGGGGGGCAGGCAGGGGGC
>JAFBJT010003760.1:47254-68111 GCA_016785325.1 Chascanopsetta lugubris | reverse complement strand
CCCCCCCCCCCCCGCCCCAGCACAGTCTCATTCCCTCACTCCCTACCGGATCGTGCTGAGAAGTGAAATTACACTGGCATCTTCCTCCATCAATAGCTGCTGTATAGCGCCCTTTTGAAATCCTCGCCATACTACTGGCTTTATTTATGATTTTGATGACTGCAGGTAACATGTGCTTTTTATTTTACGTTGTACTTGCGGTTCGATTCATTTGCACAAATTGTACACAATGCATCATGTGATGTCGAAAAATCCCATCAGACGTAACGCAAACAAACCAGCATCTGCATAAATCCCATCTCAGATTTCCCCATTAGTTATTGCTTCGTCAAAAGAAATGTCAACCACTGAGTTTGAGAATCAGGCGCGGGAGAATCCCTGCAGGATTCCACCCATGCAGCAAAAACTTACGCTGTCAGTGAAAGCCTCTTGTGTTCTGTTGCATAAGGTGCATACAAACACACGTAGAGAGAGAGAGAGAGAGAGAGAGAGAGAGAGAGAGAGAGAGAGAGAGAGAGAGAGAGAGAGAGAGAGAGAGAGAGAGAGAGAGAGAGAGAGAGAGAGAGAGAGAGAGAGAGAGAGAGAGAGAGAGAGAGAGAGAGAGAGGAGCACAGACAGCCATAGGAGCTCCAACGTTACCAGCATGAAGGGAGGCGGAAATATACCACCAATGGAAACAGCGAACTGATGCCCATGCTTTTTCTGTTTAAGTGCATTTGCTGAGACACCATTAAAGGATCAAAGAATATGCCAGAGCCTGGTCCGACAATACCAGGTGAGATAATGAAGTTAATTACATGTCGCCTTTACTGCCAGTCCACAAGCGGCAACAGATGCCAGCAGCCCCAAGGAACTAAGTGCTTGCCCATTGTCATCCAGATTGCCCCTAAAAGAAATCATTTGGCTGCTCAGTCCGTCACCTATGGCAACAATGGGCCCCCTCCATGTGGCCTGCCGTTGAAGGAGCAGGTGGACCCAGCAGGACCAGGTGGAGGCTTCACCTGTCACACACGCTGGCACCACCACCACCACCCCCCAACTCACACACACACACACACACACAGGTAAACATGCAATTATGAATAAACATATTTACTGTTATGATCAGAAAGCATATCCACTGCATTGTATAGTGCTGAATGCAGCTGTTGATATAAAGGAGTTTGTCTCCATCCCGAGTGAATCTCTGACAGTGTGTCTTGAGGCCAGTCCAATGGTTGAATACAATAAAGATAAAGTGTCTTTATATACAGCCATTGGGTTGAGTCGGCTCAGCTTGTCTGCATTTCTCAATTCACTTAATTTGGATGGTTTTGTTTCACCGCTGTATGTCCTCATGCTCCATTTTTCATCCGAACAAAAGCTATTTGTTTGCAGCTGCTTCCATTTTGCCTCTATGGTTTCACCGGGGCAGCACTGGGAAGTCAAATGTGTTTACTTAAGAACAATTTTAAGTACTTTCACTTTATTTTGAATATCTATTCCACAGGGAAATGTAGCTTTTGATTTTGTTTGCAGGATTGGATATTTTACACTTATGTTTTACATTTCATACATGCATATGTGCACAAATTCTGTCCTCTTTATCTTTTAAAAAACAATTGTTGTATTATGTTTGCAGAATGACAAACATATGATTTATGATTTGATGTGATATGGAATATGATAAAAATGTAATGATACTTACTTTTAATGTAGTATTCATGTTTTTTAAGTCATGTGAACTTGTTATTTTTCAGGATATAATCAAACATGCAATCAAGTTGTCAATCAAGTTAGATAACAGTACCAGTACTTTGAAAATTGAAACTATCACAATCAAAACAGCATAGATTGACACGAGAAAAAAAAGATATTTGTATATTTCTGAAAATAAACATTATGAATTTATGAATATCTGAAGTTTAAATGTCAATAGGCACATATGTCCATACAGACTTATACAAATATACATGATGTACCTACATTCAACTAACAAAATGTGATCGATCTCACTCCAGTTTATTGCATATTCAGAGTTTTTCATATAATTAATTAATCAATTATATAGGATGATAAGTCCACACATGCACAAAGGTCAGATTCACATGCAGCAGATTCAGAATAACACCAAGATAGATTAAAGAGTAAAAGTGTGTATGCGGTTGAAGGAAATACATGAATATCTTGACTGTAACTATACAACAGAGATTCGACCAACTGTATGGATGGTAAAAAACATTATGGACCAAAGAAAACTGCCCACCTGACAGGTCATTATGAAAACTGGCAAGACAAATGAGTGTGTTTGGAATGTGTTAATTAATCACAGAATATTTTGTCACTCCATGGGATGGAATAAGAACAGTAGATCTAGTAAGGTGTTTTTTTTTTTTTTGAGTCTTTCAGGTGGCTTTAACTCTCCACGTTTCCCTCAGATCAGTGCACTACTGATAATCAGACAGAGTGGTCCTCACCAACAGTCATAGGACGGGTGTTGCGCTGCTATTATGGGCTGTATGAGGGCTCCACGCGTGTGACCCTGGTGACGTGAAGTGAGTGACAGTCAGGCAATGCACAACAGTATCTAAGGTCACAACCACCCCCCACCCTGAAATACAGCGCAATCAATGGCTGGAATGAGATGTGGTGTGACGAGTGGTCCATCGATACCTTCGGGCAGAAGGAGGTAGATTCATAAATCAATCCTGTCTTTCGGGTTCTGATTGTACAAGAGCACTTACAAGGGGGCACGTCAGCACTTTACTGTCCTTTTTCTTCTATTCCCAGTTAGAATCAAATATGAACTTTTTATTCTCATTTCTGCCCAGAAATCACTACATTTATCAACATGTAGAAGCAGAGATCTCACTTAAACAGATCATCACATCTTTTCCTCTGCATAGACAGCCTTTTTAGCGATGTCGCTGAATATAGTCAACATTATGCCATAAGCCTCTTTATGCAACTTGACACACAGATTGATGATTTCAAACAGAGAAATGACAATGATGGAATATGCTACATAACATAAATCCTTGTCCAGTGAGCAGCACTTGATGTTTCAGCACTGGCAATTGAATCAATTACAAATGCCCTAGAAATTACATGTTTTCTTGCCTGTTCCCTTTCCCCCCTTCATTCCTCTGTCCTGGCCTGCTGATTCCTCAGCGGTTATGGCATGATGAATGTGCAGCGACACAGTCACACGCCGCTTCTGGGCTGACAGCACGGGAGCGAGTGATGTGGCGTCTTCTGATTCTCTTTACCGGGGGAGAAGACGCCAATAGCTCGACTCGGCACGCTGCGGGACGATCCGGAGAGTGTCAAGGGTTACTTATTGGAACTACATCTGGAAATGTCTCCCCTCTATCCTCAGCTGAACCAGAATGCCGGTCGGACATGAGCGGTGACATGTGTGTCCAATGTGATATTACACTTAGTTGGCTGCTCACTTTGTACATCCTATTCCTGTGAAAAGGGTGAGAGCCTGCGCTGGGGCACTGGGCTCTGACCTCTGGTTCCACAGTTACCCTCGTTTGGGAAATCAATGAAGCGCGAGTGCAAAGAGGGCTCCCTCAGGGCAGTCCACATCTGCACAAATCAGCAGTGTTTCGCCACCACCGTTTTTCCCCAGCTCTGTCAGATGAGATCAGGAGACACAAATGTGACACATTTTACGCACCTACGCCGGATCTTCACACGCAAATAACCACGAGATACCCCAGGGACGGGAGATGCTGGCCATACTTGACGCATCTCAAAAATGATGTATACAAGTAGGCCACGAAGAATTCTAATCATAATCAACCCCGCTCAATAAACACCTCTCCCACAAAGCTGTTTTCTTATGACTAAAGAGAATCACAGACCACCGCACATAATAATGTGACCTTCTCATGGACCACCCAGAATGAGCATTAAGTCGCTCACTTAATAAAATATCACATCTGGATCATATTTCTAATTACAATTTGTAATACAATATTACAATATTACAGAACATTATGTGGATCTTACTGGCAAATGTAGTTTAAACAGGGTCTACGTTGTGTGAATATGCATGTATTCTAATTGTCGCCTCCCTCTATGTTTTGTGTTCTGCTGAAGAACAACTGCAAGCCGCTGCCAGAGAACATGCATGATCTACAAGGAGCATGTTGTGCATTTAAAGGTGCAGTGTGTACAATTTCTGTCATTTTTGTCACTTCTAAAAATATTACAAAACAATCACAGTTGTGGCCAATATGTGGCAGCTGACCAGCTCCTGACAACTGAAATAATGTTTCTACATATCCAAGTGACATTTGTAAACTGCTACAACCTCCTTGTTGGAGGTACAACACGTATGCTTCTTCATCTACTTTAACCTGATACACAGTTACTTTGCCGACACAAGCAATACTGTCAAATCCCGTTGTTCACTCGAGAATTCAACGTTGAATCTGGAACTCAAACCATCCCACCACCATGACCTGCATTTTATAACGTCCTCCGATCCTCTGTCCCTCTTTCATGCTCCACAATCCATTTGCTTTCCAGACCCTTTAGTCAGCTCTGGCCTTGTCTTTGCCTGATACTGTGCATCATATGAGTTTCCTCCCTCGGGTCCCTCAGACATGCAGAATACTGAGCTGTGCACATTTAGGTTGACAGATTAGTTTACATTCGGTTTGACACCACAAGAGAAGGGCTTGCTTTGCCTGCAGTAATGACTGCTTCTTTCTGGGGGTTGGAGAGACGCACGGCCTGCCAGGAGAAATATGGAGGTCCGAACCCCGACCCGGCAGGACCAGCCCATGAGTTCACAGCTTCATAGCTTTAGAGTATTTAAATACGAGGTGAATCATCAACAGTATATGGGAACACACATACATACATTTACCAAGCAAAGCAGAAAGAAGCCCTGGGGAGGATTCTGTTTCTAAATTAGTGGCCACTAAAGGCCACGTTACGGAAGAATGCATAATCTGGCTTCAAGTGCGCTTAATTCAACACTGACCATCTCTGAGAGAGGGAGAGAGAAAATAGTCAGTCACTTGTTTATTTTCTGTATTGATTGTGATTATGGAATATGCTTTGTGTGTTCTGTTGAAGCATCCATTATTTATTAGCTGATTCAGTCAGATGCTTGCTACAAAAGATTTGATGCATTTTCATCTGGCTTTTCATGATCTTAAGGTATCGTCTAATATCACAGACTGATAAACTAATCATTCTTTAAGATGATTGAGCTTTTGTTTTCCTGTGGTTGACACCACCTCTCAAAAACAGTAGCACAGCTGCTTTGAGATGGCTCAGGTCCCTTGGTTGAACCCCACCACACAAACACACGCATGCACTTACTCACGCACACACACATACAGACACACACAGACCTCCTCTCCACTAGTGTGGGCTCCACAGCTGTTCCTGTTGGATAATTTTAACTCAGGTCAGGACAAAATTTACATAATTGTATGAGGAACAAAAATATAGAAATGGATGAGCACAGATTACAGATAACTGAAGGTATAATGTGTAGAATATTTGGACACCTCTAACCTGAAATGGAATGTGAGATTCATAGTTGTATTTTCATGTGCGCACATTGATCTAGAAATACAATTTTATTAGCTAAGAAGAAGATTTTTTTTATTCAAATTTACATTTTTTATTTAAATGTATTATTTTTGTATTACATGTTTTGTGATGGAAATAATAATAATAATCATAATGATAATAATGATAAAATAATAACAATAATAATAATAACAATAATAATAATAATAATAATTAAAAAATGCCCCTGTAAAACTTTATGGTGGCATAAAGTGGTAGAGGGGGCCTTTTGCCTTTCTCGTGACATCTGAAGGCTATTAAAGGTTCTACTTATCACTTTAAAGGGAGGTGAGGTGAGGTCTATTCTCTTGGCTGAAGTATAGCAGCAAAGCTGAGAATAATTAGACAATTCAACAAGAGAACAGACATTTTGCACTTTCTTAAACCAGATGCTGTCAAGAAGGGATTCCGGGTTGCATGTGCATTGGATTGCGGGTGGACTTGGTCGTCCCCTGCTGTGACTGTGTCAATGAAGTCAAGTACCTCTCACAATACTATCTCAGCTATGTCTTCTTAAGCAGAGTAATTTAGTGCAAAAATGAGATTGAATTTATTTGTACAAGAACATTTTCAAAATATGTCAAAATGGAATAATGAATAAATGTTGTTGTTTATTTGATCATTTGGGGTCTTTGACATTGAAATATCAATGGAGTAGTCAAGCAGACGAAAACAAGAGGAAACAAAACAAAAGAACCAATGAATATTAAGGTTTTTGTTTCCCTTATCCAAGTCACTGGTGCAGATTCACTGGTGTGCTCAGTATTGAGTGGGTGTTCGTGCAGAGGGGAATGATTCATCACAGCATAAAGTTGTTGGAATGCAGGGATTCTCCTGCACAAGCAAATTCATCATAAACATTCATCAAAGCACATTTTTAAATATGCCGTTGCGCCTACGATTGTGTTTGTTTTGCTTTGCTATGCAGACAATAATCTGACACATTCCAGGAGATTGAAGACTTTATTCGATGAAATTAGCATTCCTGCCCTGGTTTTTGGCCGTGATCCCGCCTCAGCTTATGTTTTATCTCGATTTGACAACACTGACTGTGTAGGATTGGTGCATGTGACGCTGTGCAAGATGCGTGTAATGAAATCTTGGTCTTAATCTGTGTCAGCAAATATGTGGTGAATTGTAGCACACGGTTGTGAATATAAACAAGTCTATTAGAGCGGAAGCATCAATGCCACATACAGAAAGTTCTCTTTGAAACTCACCATTGCAAGGTTTTCTGCATTGTCAGTCATGCAGTTATATAATTTTGACTTGACCATATTTAGATATGGTGTGTGTGTCATTTTACTTATGTTTTGTTACATTTTAATTTTGACACTAAAGATCCCACTGATCCATTAGTTGGCATGTCTCATGCTGTAATCTATGATACTAGGATTATCTACTATCTATGATTAAGATTGATTTGTCATCATCTTTTGGAGCTCAATTTATAATTTCAATATGTACATTTTCAGCATACCTTGGTTTGTTTTTTGTCTTATAATAAAGGTCCAGTGTGTACAATTTGGCCAAAGTTTCCCATTTGTATTGGTAGGAATTGAATATAAAATGCTTAAACATTTGTTGTATTCATAATCCCTCAATGAGTCCTCCATTCACATTGGGTGTACGCCCTCTCTACAACGGCTGCCATGTTGCACTACCATGTTTTCATAGCGGTTCAGAATGGACAAGCCTAAAACTTTTTTGAGTTTTAATGCTAATTGAATGATTTACATTCTCCCACATGCTTGAAAGAGAAGGGTGAGGTGAGGCAGCCGCATGCAGTCGCAACACGCAACGCCATGACATCTTATGCACTGTAGCTATCAACAATGATTATTAGTTAATTGTCTATCTTGTTGACAGAGAAGAGCAAAAATAGTTAATATTTTAATTTATATTCATATAATGAATTATTTGATGTACATGGATGTTATAATCAATAATTTTAATTCATCAACTAATATACTGTCTTTGCTGACATTACTGAATCAAATGGTGCAATTTCTAAGGCCATGAAGGGACATGTTTAATCATCTTGCATCTCCCTCACACCCACCATAACCATGTATTGATCTCATCCCAATCAGTGTGTCCAATAAGCCATGGACAGTACACATGCCTGCTGATTGCTCATGATTAAAATGGCATTGACCTCAGGTTATTGTACACCACAACATACACTGTAATTTTACTGCAAAAATAAAATAGGCCCCTGTGGAACGGTTTTCCCTCATTCCTATGTTAATACACATAAAATACACAAAAGTGACTTCATTGGGATATTTTAAACTGTAATGTAGTCAACATTAACAATCGCACATAGTCAAACCCTGACGTATAAAAATGAAAGAAAAAAATTATGATTACAAAAATCTAAAATAGAGACACCAGTCTGCTAACAGGGGGAAATAGTTGTGACGTGCAAACATCTATTTCACTATCTATGCAGATGAAGAGAGACAGAAGACAGCAAAAATATATAAAATGTGTCAACAGGCGAAGTGGAAGTGGCAGTTCGCATCTATAGATATACATATATTGGTCTCAAATATGAGATCCCTTGGCATAGTCAGCATAATTTCAAATGAAAAGACAATGTTATAGATCTCACTTGTTTCTCTAACGTCTGATGATACCAGGACAGATTAAGTGGCGGGTCTGGAAGCATGGGATTTGAATGAGCCATACGGCACTGCTTTCGTGGTCTGGCTTGCATAGTGATCTAAATCACATGGACGCCATCCAGTCACACTGCCTATATGAGGGATGCAAAATTAATGATAACTAAAGGAACTGTATGGTGAAAGGATTTTTAGCCAGGCTTGTAACCATACTCCATGAAGTATCTCTCTCATCTGTCTTTTAATTGTCAGCAATGGAAATGGACATAATCTGCATTCACTGCCGGGTCACATCACCCTGCAGCAGTTACTGGTTTTATTCTGCGCTTGTTCTGAGATGTTGCAATGGCGTGAATACACATTTGTCAAGACAGCAAGATGTGAGTATGATATATAGTATCATTGCTGTAATTGTATACGTACATGCATTATTGTTGACCCAGAGTGTAAGAGTTTTCAAAAAATAATTCATGGAGTAATTCCTCTCTATCATTAGTAATGAGCCACTCGAGACGCTTGGTGCAGTGTGTATCTTCAGAGACATAATCTCTCTGCCTCTCTTTTCTCTTATTGTCTTTGCTCTGGTTGGGGCATGGAAATGCTCCTGGTTAGTCTAATTGGCTTGCTTTTGTATCTGTACTTTTACCACAGATGTAACATTTCTACAATATCGTAGCTAGCAGTGTAAGTTACACACACACCAAGTCCTACTGATGTAGGGGCAGGGGAGGACATGCAAAAGTTGGCAAGTGTATTTGTAAACATATAATTTATCACATATATATTACTGCATTTCAATAACATAGTAATGTAGTAAATGTTGGTTTATCTGTTGCATTGCATTAACAATTCTACTCAAATACTTTTCATATTTTTAACTTTTTTTTTCTTCTTTTTTTTAAAGATGTGATTACCAATTAGCACACCTGGCAAAAGTGATATGTTTATCATGTGTGAACATCCTCTGGAATGCACAATTCATTTCCTTGTGAACACGTTAGTCCCAGGATAGTGAGTTCAATCAAATGCCTGGAATGCTAGTGTGAAGGGAGAGTTTGCTGGCCAGTGCCTGGAGAGACCTGAGAGACTCAGGTCACAGTGGTCGGCCAACAGATTCAATACATACAACATTTCTAGCAGAAGCTTCAAAATCAACCTAAAAGAATTACAAAAATATAAGAAATGTGAAATGCATTTTATTCTGTAAAGATACAAATTATTTGTAAGCAAAACCCATTGTGCTGTTTTTGATCCAGAGCAGCTCAATCACTCTGTTGTACAGGTGTATCAGGTCCAACTATCAGTCCTTTTCCATCACCATGGAGGCTGACACCGAAATGTGTTTGTCCAGTCGTATTTCTGGCAAAAGTTTACGTTCTGTTTAGGGCTTAGAATTTCCGATCCACAGAGATTCTTGACACGGGATGCACCTCATTGTTAATGGATTGAAAATGGCGGATTGTTGTGTGTATGGATATGTATATGAGTGTGTATTGGATTACATTCAGTAAATACGCAACACAGCCTAGGAATAGGATGGCCGATGGGAGATGGGCCTCTCAGGTCCACAGCAACAACACACTGATGGGAACTGTGATCAAAAAACGGATGCTGGTTCTACGGCAAACAAATGGATTCGATACTTTACCGCGAGACAGCTCATGGCTGCAGTCTCCTTCCTCTGTTTAAAGGATTAATCTTAAAGGAGGCATCTGGTAGTCAATTATTCACTTGTGGAGTATGAGTGGCCATTACCGAGTCAATAATATGTACGTTGGAAAAGCAAGTTCTTTCATTAGTGCTGGAATAGTTGTAGTACATGACAAAGTATGTGTTTGTCCTTTGGAGTGTGCTGCACCTTACATATCATATAGGCACAACATGTGACAGAGCAATCACCACAAAAAAAAAAATAATAATAAGGATTTAAAAAAAGGATTCCAATTCTCTGAATCTGTTTTTGCACATGAATATAAGAGCTGGGGAATCCTGACAAAATACTATTTGGCAGTGGAAGTCTTTGCACTATATCTCTGCCAGCAGAACCTCTCTGATCTCCTGTTTCTCAAACAGGGGCATCTTCTCTTTGAAACTGACGCCGGTTCCTTTCCTGACCCAGATGGCATCACACGGTTGAAAAATGAGAGGGATGCACCATACTGTAATACATCCCAGCGGGCTGCTACCTGTGGGATTTGAGATAGTATCAGGACGTCAGCAATGTCACTCACTGATAAATGGTGGAGATCATACCCACTTCTAGATGAAGAGGAAACGGATCTGGGAAAAGATGCTTGAGAAGCCCCTATCTTGTGTTTTTCAATGTCAAATGAATTGTTCTAAGGTTAGTTTGACTTAGCTTTTCAACTCGTTAGGTTAAAAAGTTTGATCACAGCTATTTAAGAAAGATTATCCTGATGCTTCCCTTCTGACAAATTGCCCATTTAGACACAAGCTTGTAAGGAAATGTTACACCCTATCGACCGGAACACTTAATGATCTAACAACTTATTGACCGGATAGCATCTAGTCACCAGATATCCTGTAGGGTTAGAAGACATGGCTGGAGGTACGAGTTAAAAAAAAATCCAATGAATATGATAAACTTGCCTTCAGACAGCTGAAGGCAAGTTTATCATATTCATTGGATTTTCATTGATATTCATTAGATCTATATTGCAATTTGAAGGTGTGAGTGATGGAGGATTCTGGTGATGAAGATTTATTTTTATTTCATTTAAAAATGTATTATTTATTATTGTTTGAATTTGCAAGAGCCACATTCATAGATGTTTTTTTTTTGCTTAAATAGACTGCTTTCTTTGGCATCTCCAGTTTGCATGCATGTTAACGGTAGTAGGGTTGTATGACATGCGTAGCCAAGATGTTTCATGAGTGAGGCATGTCTGCAGGAGTTGTGTTTGTGTGGGCTGTGACAGCTGAGGTCAAATACCATTTAATGGGGCTTTATTTAACAGTCAAGCAGGATGGACGGCCTCTGAACTGTCATATCTGTTTTGGACTTTGTCCATAGCTGGCTCAATGGCCCCCTGGTCTCCAATGTGCTGCACAGGGCTTGATGGTGGTGGTGATTGTGGCTCATTATACATAAACGTGTGGTCCATAGCTGGTCGTTGTCACTCCCTCGCCTATTAAGATTGATAGTTCTTTAAATCTGAGCCTGGATTACAGTGGTGATCCAGGGCGTGTTGTCCTTGTGACCAGCCTCTGATAAAGATCAGCCAGTAACATAATGCACAGTGGCAAATCTGGAATACAAGTGGCAAAGCTCATTGTCCTGGCTCTGAGTGCGTGGGCGCAGTCATTTATGTATCTGCCCAGCAGAGAGGCTACAGTGTTTCAAAGGCCATCCTCAGAAGTGTGGGTTTCTGTGGGAGGTTCAAGATTCTTCATCAAGATCTAAATCTCAGCCCAGGGAGGCTTAGTTGCCTCCTTGGTAGAAGCCAGGGGTGGATTTAGGGAAAAGAGGAGTTTTAATCGCATCAATCATATGATTTTGGCAAACAATTAAGCAGGGGGCGGGTATGGCCTGAAGGGACCCTGCCACCTGTAGTTGACATCAAATCTGTTATGTCTCTAGAGCTTGATCAGTGTGCAGTGGACTTTCCTGATGTGTTCACCTCTTGTGCAGTGACCTGTGCCATGAGTCGGGCAAAAGAAGGGGGACAATCAGAAGGATTGAATAATGATGGTGTTTGTTTTGGACCTCAGTTCATCTGGTCAGGTACTAGTCCTTTAACTGGTGATATGAGTTTATCAGGTTGATCGCATCATGGATGATTAGACCAAAGAACAAAACACACACCTCTTACAAGTTTCAAAACACAGTGAATGAATCTCTGTCCAGACATAAATGCCTCTTACTGTGAGTTGCCCCTTTCGGAGTTGTACAACAAAGTCCGCTCGAGTGGTCCGCAGCACGGTCCGTGACTGGGCCCGGCGGCTCATTGTCGTGCGCTTCAGGCGGCTACAACGGAATGCACCAGGAATCCAGGTACTCCAATCCTTGGGAGCTGGATATTGAAGTCTGTTCAGCACTCTCTGTGGCTGGATGACGGGCTCTTCGTCAGGTGACTCAGGCGACTCTGACGTCATTCATCTATTGGCGACGGCGGGGAGGTTCAAAAGGGTGCATCGATGTGTACATACTCACAGGTGCACGCAGAGGATTTGCATTGCGGTATTCAGTAGATCCAAAAGCGGTGGAAAATACAATGGGGGGAACAAGCAAAGTAGACGTCTATGGGTTCGGTCTGCAAGTTGGAAGGCAGTGAAAAAAGCTTGACGATGATAGAAAATTAGAGTCCAAGGCGGAGGATCTGCTCCCTTAAGGCAGAGACGTTCATATTAAAGTTCCATTAGACTTTGTCCTTTGTTTGTTTGTGGGTTGTAAAGAAAGTGGGGGATGGGTGGTGGAGTTCCATATTTACTATCTGAGAGGCTGGTCCGACGGCAGGATTAACAACTGCTTTCAACCAATCGGAGGACTCCTCGTGGCCAGCCAGTCAGGAGATAGTGGGGTTTCAGGAGGGGAGGATGGAGTTCCCAACAGCATTCCCAGCATTTTACTCAGGAAATATATTCTGGATTTTTATAAGGGCTTGTTTAGAAAATCTAGACAGTTTTTCAGACTGACTCTCATGACAGAGGCCAAAGAACAGAGAGCCACTTAAATCGGCATAATAGGTCCCCTTTAAAACCAGAACTGATGTATACCATCCAAAAACACTTATACACTTTAGTTTACAATTCAAAAAACACATTTAGTTTTTCTTTGAATGAGTAAACAACATTTACTGTCTTTGAATGCTCATCTAAGGAAACTCTAACCCTTCAGATTTGTCTCCCAGTCAGAGATGAGACTTTCCTGAATGAGCTGCATTTATTGTCATAGTGGAGATAATAAATCCACCCTGTAACCTGGGGTTCATACAAAAAAACATGAAGTCAGCACTTTTCCCACCACATGCTGCCGATTGAGTTCATAGAACGAGGTTTTACAACCCATTGATTTAATTGGCATTTTAGTTTAGTAGAACAATTATACTCCTAAACTGTGTTAATTTGTGGAATACTTCCTGAAAAGCAAAACGTGTTTTAGTTCTTCCAGGGTGCAATGTAAAGATATTTATAAATGGAAGGAGTCTGTGATAACGCAGAGGCTTGGCGTGTGACCACAGACGATTCAAAACTGAATATCAGGCTAAATAATGTGTGTGATAAATAACAGCTGCACATTATTGTAAAGGGGTAATAAGTACAATTTTACTGCCCCGTTGCAGAAAATGACCTCAATATATCTGCGGTGGTCTGACAGGATCAATGATCAATACCAGCGAATCAACACAACTCATCAGGTGCAGAGCTTTCATATGAGACCCCCAGTGACTAATCCCGGCTATTGTTTCAATGAATAATGTGGTAAGTTTGATTTTTTACCTTGCAACACGCCTCTGACTGGGAGCTGCGTGTGGACCTGAAGAGGAAGCTTGTCCTCCCTCAGGACGTAGCAGTGACCCTACTCCAACCAGACCTGGTCCTGCAATCCAGGAGCACGAAAACCATCACAGTTGCTGAGCTCACGGTGCCCTGGGAAGAGAGGCTAGACATATCCCACGAACTAAAAAAAGCCATATACCAAGACCTGATCGACGAAGCTGTTTTAAAAGGGTGGCACGCAACCATCTTTCCCATTTAAGTCGGCTGTCGCGGGTTCCCAGCAAAATTGGTGGACTACTTCCTCCAGAGGGTTGGACTGGAGCCCACCCAGCTGAAGAAAGCCACCAGGGATGTAGCTGCAGCAGCCGAGTCCAGCTCAAGATGGCTATGGCTGAACAATTTCAACCCAACTCAAATTTTTTGATATATTTCTGACGTCGCATACGTAATTATGTTCTTAGGTGGACTCTCCATCCAATCTGCTTCCTTTGAAACTCAGCCATCTTGCCTCTGCCCTCATTGAAACTTGGTTGCTGGTGAATTTCACGAAGAGCCTCACAAAACTGTGTGGAAATTGGTTCATTTAACTAGCTTTCAGTGTAAATATGTCTAGTACTTCTGCACTTCCACATTATGTTAGGAACGATCGCACATGATAGAACGCAATGCACAAGATGGAGGAGGAGAGACGTTTTCAATGTCTTTAATTCTCTCAAGGCAAAATAACAAAAAGGAGCTCCATGGGCCGTTATCAAACTTAATGCCAAAGCTGAACTTGGCTTGATCATGAAACACAAAAACAAAAGGAGCGCCGTGGCTCGCTATCAGAAGGAATCAAAACTAAACAAGTCTTAACTAGTGCAAACCGAGACACTTGACTCTACAAAGAACAAGACGTGGAACACTGACGTGACATAAACGACCCACTGACAACAGACAAAGGGAGAGGGGACAATATCTAAGGAGAGCAGGGATCACTATCAGGTGTGGGTAATCACGAGAGGACACCAGGTGCAGGCAATGAGGGAATCAGGGAGAGATGCAAACAAGGCAGACAGTGTGCAGCCAAGACAGGAAGACAAGAAGCTTTCACCAAAGTAAAACAGGAAGTGGATGAAGGGAACAACAGATACAGACGAGACAACACGACATGAACTACCTAAACTAAACACGTAGACTAACTAACAGAACATGGGGTAACCTAAACAAAACAGAGAATATGGCGGTGTGTGACACATTATATATCATAATGTGTCACTTGGCCATGTTTGTTGCGTAATCATGTGGTCTGCGAAAACGCTGCCGTCATCAGTGTCAGAGAAAATATATATACATACACACATCAGAGTCTCCCATGCATAAAACAAATTGCTCCGCCATTCTCCACATGGACGACTGCATGCAAATGTCCCCAACGCAATATTAGTTTTAGTAATCATAGCTTTTGATCTCGTATGTCAATGTTCACCATTTAACTGAAGTGCATAGTACTGAGAACACAACCCAAAAAATTCAATGGCTCAGAAGTGTAAACCTTGTGCTGCTGTTTTTGAAGGAAGGGCACAAGTGCTTGAACACTATCATTTGCACGACAACAATGTTTCCTTAGTTAATCCATCGCAGTGTCTATATGATGACTGTATTTACACATTCCAGACCGTAAATGCTTTGAAAATTCATTTGACGTGGGTGCATACTCAAACAATGGTGCAAACTGGAAAACAGATGGAACATGTTGAATTTCTTTGTCCTATATGTGGATTCAAACAGATCTTTGATAATAAAACTCTTCTTAGTCTTTTGAGGACACTTCTAAAACAACACAAGAAGATGGACTCTCCATTTCAAAAATGCCAATACTAATCAATCATTAATGTGTATTCTTCCTTCAATGCCCACAAAAGTAGAACTCATCGAGATAGTGGGCTTTCTGATTTTAAGAATGAGATCATTTTGATTGAAACTGTCAATGGCAAAACAAATGTTGGCATTCTTGCATTTGTGTTGTACTGGTTTTTAACAGTCCGGTCATGTACTGCATTTAAATGTTACATATTCTCTATCTTAGACTTGGACTCTTATGTTTTCCTAGATCGTTGCAGAGTTTCACAGAGTTACAAACATCAACTTGAAGAACCAATTCTATGTTGTTTTGGATCAACACACCCCGAATCTTCAGAGCGTGTTTAGGAGGAAAGCTGCTCGCACCGGGAAAGCCTCCGAGGTCCAGAGTCCACTTTTCAGAATTCATGATCACCAGGTCAGATGTTACATGATGTCATGTTTAATGAATATAGCTAAGTAGATATTGTGTTACTTTGGTTTAAGATTCAGTGGGTGAGATGGATAATAATATATATAGTATAATGGTAAGTGAGTTATCCCCTGAAACGAACAATCGCATTATTTTTACCACCGAATACAGCATGTCTTCCTGTGATCCCTGAACATACAGCTGGTTCACAGCGGTGGCCACATGCAATAAACGAAACCACCACAGTGTATTAAGTTGCATTTCATTTAATCACGGACAGATGCCACTAAATTCTACAGATTGAACCTAAAACCCTGTTGTAAACATACTTTCAGATTAAGCATCATATCATCTGGCTGTATTAATTAGCACCCATGTTGAATTAAAATGATGGTTTCACATTTAAGGAAGAAGTGGACATCCACATCAGATGTGCCGGTGTCCTCCGTGCTCTCCCTCCCTATCTGAATGAGGACGACTCCAACTTTCTGAAGACCAGGGATTTTTTTTCCCAGCACAAATTGCATAGTTTCAGTCCAAATAGATAAAAATCAAATTTCCAGGAAAGGTTTTCAATTTCCTTGTCTCTCAGACGTCATCCAGGTTTGATGCAGGTGTATTGTGTATCTCTTTGAATTGTGTTTATTGCATGGAATAAATTTTCGAAATTGAAACCAAGCAGCATTCCCATTTAGAAATGGTATAGTTTATTTGGTCCACGTTGCCAAAACTCTTGTTTGTGGGTGTGCATGGCAGTCAAAAACTGTTCTTTCTATGTTTGTAGATGACAGAACCTGAAGGAACCTAGTTGGGCTCCTAGCCATCAGCTCCAGTTCAACAGATGCCACATTCATCTGCCCAGAGAGGATTGCGTTCGTGCTTGAGGGTAACATGTGTCAAAAGGCCCAAATCGCATCATACTGCCTACACTTGCCTTCATTTTGTAACGTTCGATTTATGTTTGACTAGACAGGTCAAGACATTTTGAATACTGTTCCATTTGCATTGAAATTACTACCCTTTTGCCATCATTCTAAAATTTAGCATTTTGTTAAACATTATGCAAAATTTTGCAATATTGAATTCTCTTTTTGCATTAGCATCAAGTCAGAAACCAACGCATCTGTACAATGCATATGTATTAGTAAAAGACTTTCATACTTGTCCCAGGAAGTGACATTTGTATTTTCTCTGGCCTTTTCTCATTGCCATTGCTCTCTTTCGCACACTTTTGTGTATTTTGTTGTTATATTGTGACAAAATGCATTTGTTGCATTACAGTTTTCTGTGTTAAATGTTTTTTTTTTCCAATCTCCCGTCAATTTTGATAAGCAGTTAATTTTGTAACGTGTAAAACAATTCAGTGAAATAATGGTTTAATTTTGATTTGCAACTAACCAAAGGTATTTAGTTGAAAGATAGTTTTTAATAGTTTGCTGAACTTAAACACTAAAGTTAATATAAAATAAATAATTAATCACAATGAAATGAAATACATTATGTCAAAGAAAAGTTATTTCCACTAAATTTTGATTAATAACCTAAATGCACTTAGTTAACAGAACTCAAAAAAAGTTTAAGTTTACATAACTAAGAAAATCAATTAATAGCTACTAAGAAATGGATGGATTCTTGCAACTTATAAAATTAGTTAAGTTGTATCAATAATGTTGATGTAATTGGTTTCATCAAATTGTTTGAGTTCAATTGACTCACTTTACAATTTACAGTGTAGCATTGATTATAGAAAAGTACATGAAAAACTGCAATTATCAGTACCTGTACAATAAATACCAACACCAACCACTAGTTGGTACTTGTAGCAAGTATTTGCATCATTAGCTGTTTGAATGAAAGAATTAAAATGAGGGTAATAAATACTTATACGTACTGGATAAATAGGGAGCCAGTAGAAACTCACATGGCAAAGCAATCTAATATAGAGAGCATGCGCGATACATCTGACTGATTGAGACCAAAATTGCACTTTGTACCAAGCTTTAAACATGTTTATTCACCTATTTTAACATGGGAGTCTATGACAGAGGTGTCAAACTCATTTTCACCGGGGGCCACATTATGTTTGCTCTCAAAGGGTCGGTATAAATTGTGGGACTAAATGTAACTACTACCTAACATATTTTAAAATAACTGTCTTCACCTAATTATCATTGATTCAAGTTAGAAATAGTGTACATGCATTTACATGGTGCATGTGAAAACACACTGTAAACAGACCGAATACATTGCCACACATAAAAAGTGACATGTGATTAACTAGAATTCATGGGCAACACATGCTCTGGACTTTTATTTTTAGACAATCATATGCCTTTAGATGCTCGCTGGCCACATTAAATGATCTTTCAGGCTACGTTTGGCCCAAGTGCTACGAGTTTGACACATGTGGTCTATGGGGATTTGCTCCCTTATGGAGTCGGCCCCAACGGCCACCCAGTGAACTGCACGTTTTTATTTTTTTCAGTTCCTTATGTGATTCATCTGCCTGCACCGGGGGTTGTCCCTCGGGTGCAACATGGTGACCTCCATATAGAGGATGCAGCGCTAATGTAAACATTGAGGCTTCATTTAAGGTGTCATCGGTTTATCAGCTTGGCTGATTATCGAGCAGACATTCGGATATTCCTCCCAAAGCAACCAACCCCTCCTTGACTCAAAGTCGTAATTGAGGAGACCATGTTGTATTCCTGGCTTATTCAGTATTTTCTATAATATCTCTATCTCTATTACAAAGTGTCATGTCATCTTCAACTGCTTATCCAGTACTCCGGTATTTCTACTTGTACACACAGGACCATTGAGGGTGTCAGTGACACTGCAGCAGGGTTCGAGCAGGATTCCAACCAGTGACCTTTTGATTCTAAAGGCAACTGCTCAAACCACTGAGCCACTGCTGCCCCATATTACAAAGTGGATGACACCAATTTTTGACTTTTGTAGATTTCGTCCAAATAAAAGATTGAATCGCCACACACTGTCATCACTAAGTGTATTAGCTGCATGACATTCTGCTCACAGATGTCCGAAATTGATTTCTCGGAAATATTAGTATTTTAGACTGGAAAGGCCTCAGAAATATGCCTTTAATGTCTCCTGCGACACGTAGAACCTTGCCGTACTAATGTCCGGCTGTGAAAGATGACGGCGTCCATCCACAGCTCATTTAGCAAATCAGATCATATCTTTACTTATGTGACAAAGTCACACAGCCTCCCACTAATTTGCTGTATGACTTACTTCTCTGTGGCCGTGTGATAAACTACGAGAGTCACCTCATCTTGTAACTCCTGGCGGCTGTGAGCTATATCCGAACAATTGAAAATGTCCACTTGGGGATTGGATCCCAGAAGAAATTGCTAAAAAAAGGATTATCCAGTTATGATCTGCTTTCAACTGTGTAATTACACTTGACCACAGTTTGTCTCGCTGTGCGGGAGGGATAGCTGACGTCGTCTCTTTTTAATTAACCTGGGTGAATGTTGTGGGAAAACTTAAAGGTGCAGTGTGTACGATTTGGTGACGTCTAGATGTGAAACTGTACGTCGTATCCATCACCTCACCTGTATCTGTGCTAGACGATCTATGGTGGGCTTAGAGGCTATTTCTCGATTTTGCTTTTCTTTCTTCTTTGTCTTTTGGAGACAGACTCCTTGTAGTGCAGAGACACTGTAACCCAAATTGTTTTGTTTTCTTTCTTCTGCTCATCATTAACAGTGAATGTTAACCCAAAAAATGTGAAAGAATACTGTTGTTCCAATGTCATGTCTTCATCCGAAAAACAGAAACATGCTACACTCCACATCCCCCTGCACCAGACAGGACACATGCTGATGGAAATGTGGCTCAGTTCCTGGGAGACATCCCATCTCCTCTTTCTGATTGGAGGAGGAAAAATAAAGAAAACACAAGCTCAAGAGCATGACAACCTTTTAGTCAGAGATGGACAGAAAATGCTGTTTGCCGTTGGTTTCCATGAGTGAGGAGACCAGCTTTACCGTGGATGTTTTCAGCACCGCTGCCTGTCCCTGTTTCTCTCCCCTCTGTTGTTCCTTTACCCACTGCCCCACTCGCTCGGCGCCCGCTGCACCGACACATCCTTGCATTGCAGTGCCGACTTCCCCCTCTGTGGACTTTAAAAGCTTTTTCAATGCATCTGAAAATATTGATGCATTTAAATACAGTTATTTTGCTCCAGCTACTGAGCAAACGCGGCAGAAAATGACCTATAGACCTGTATTTGCAGAAGTATTTATGTCCATTTGGGCAGCGGTGAGTGTGAGACTTCTGACTCACTGTTGGTACAATGTCTAGTGGCAGGCGAAGAGCATGTTTTTGTGCAGAGATGAATTCTAGGTTAACCCACCAGCGCTCTGCCACCTGATTCAAAAACATGGGTGAGATTGTTTGATCTTCAGGGATAAATGTGTGTAACTGTGTATGGTTTTATGCATTTGCATGTTTCAGTATTTGAGAATGAGCAGCATCCCAGCCCTCAATCTATTCGGTCTGTTTCAGCTCCACAGTGAAGCACATTGCCTAAGGTATGTATCATATTGTGAATTAATTATTCTCTGTGCGTGTGTGTGTGTGTGTGTGTGTGTGTCTGTATTTATGCAGTATGTTATTGCAAAGGAAATGACAGAGCAGAGTATCATTCCCATCCACCACATCTAGGCCTTATATTTTTTGAATGCATTAACTTCCTGGAGATTTCAAATTAAAGGGGGGAGAGAGAGAGAGGGGGGGGGGGGGGGAGAGAAGGAGAGAGTGGGAGAGCAAGAGGAGAACAGTGGGTGAAGGGGCAAGATGGCCACTCATCGCTCTGTGTGGCCCAATGCTTGTTTAAAATAAGGGTAAAAACAATTCTTAAAAGCAACAATATGAACTGGAGAGCCTCTGCTTGCTGAATTTGAAA
>JAFBJT010003760.1:30000-34158 GCA_016785325.1 Chascanopsetta lugubris | reverse complement strand
TGTGTGTGTGTGTGTGTGTGTGTGTGTGTGTGTGTGTGTCCATCAGCTCCCACAGTTAGTATCAGTAGTGATGGCTGATCGCTGCTGATACACCCCCCGGCTCATCCTGTCCCACATTTTTACATCCTCCCAAAAACACAACACAAATCACTTCACTGCATGAGCGTCATCTCAGATCTAAAGGGCACAAAAACAGATTTTAATTAAATTGGATGAGTCTGAAAATTGAAATGATAAACGATAAGATACAAATATTTGAAAAAAAAGTTCCAATTTTTTTAAATGGAAAACCCCAGTCTTTTCCATTTTTTTACTTTCTTTCAATACATTTGTTTTATTATAAAAAAACACTCTGACCTGCTGTTTTTTAATAAAATCTTAACATAGTTTATTTCTGCTTTAAAAAAACAACATATGTACATTTTTATAGACAAGTGGTTTTACAGTATGTACACAGCATTTACATATAAATATAAAGTCAATTACTGGATCTAGTATATGTTGTGATGAGTGTGTGTATTCTAAGATGATTGGATATGAGAGACTGTTGTCCAATGATGGAGCTGCTCAGATGCTAAGAGTCTTAGTGAAGGGTTTCTGCAGACACAGGGAGGTGTGGTGAGGAAGAGGGTGGCTGTGGTAGTGTTCGATCAGAGCCGACAGAGAGGGGAAGGTCACTTCACAGTCCAGGAATATGCAGCCGTCCTGTCATCACAACAACAACAACAACAACAACAACAACAGGAAACATGATGAGTTATCGTTCCGCTCACATTGACTGAAAAATGACAAGTCGGAGAGGTGAGTGAGTTTCTCACATCCTCAAACAGTCGGTAGTTCCTGGCTTTGCCTAAACCGATATCCCACACCACCAGAACCTGGAGAGGACACAGATGAATGACTCTGTTAAACATGCCGGTCACATACTAACCTTCACATTTGATTTAGAATTCTTCTTTTTTTTTTTACCTTGGAGGTTTTGGTTCCAGAGTTTCTGATGCCATACAACCCGTCCTCTGGAGGCTCAGGCCCCTCTCTGAATAATCTGCAGGAGCAAACATCGCCACAGGTTCATCAAGTAGCCACAGACTGAATATTGTGTAAAGTGAGTTAATCTGAAGTTATCTTGAAATTGTTTAAGCAGTATACAAATGATGCTTGAACCGAGTTACTCAACAGTGATTTACATACAGCTGTTTTTCTTTACTGCCACCAGAGGGCAGCAAAAGCAAATGTTCCACTTACTCAATTAAGGTCAAATAGGATAAGTCCAGAATCACATTTGCTGGTTTAAATGTGAAGATAATTACTTTTATGAATTGGTTAGTTGTCTCCTAATCAATCACATGTGGTATGGATCAGGTGCTGGATGATAAGGTAAAACTCACGACGAATGAAAACTATACTGATAAATAATACATACTTTTCTACAAAGCTGGTTTCAGTCGTGTTGATAAAGACAGTGTCCGGCAGCTGCACCTGTGAGCACAAACATGTAAACAACATGTAAAGAACATGTTTACAGGAGCTGTTTATCAGCTTCAATATAACGAGTCACACACAGTAGCAGTGTCCCTCAAACTCTTACATTCTCGTAGTCGTCGTCCTCCGAGTCGTCTTCTCCGATGCCTTTCCCAAGATCCCGTTTCCTCCTGAGCTCCGACGGCACATCTTCTCCCGACGAGCGGAAACTCTGACCTTCAGGAGACGATCTTCTGGAGGGAAAACCAGTCCCAGTGACGAGGAAGCAGCATCCAAATTCATGTTTTCATAGTTTCTTAATGACAACGTGAAACCCTAGCGCTAACATTTCCCTCTGCTTTCATTCTTTGTGCTAAGCTAAGCTAAACTCTCAGCTGGTCGTACCTATTCATTTCTCTCTAATGGTTCCATTTCCTTTTCTATTGTCAGAAATGGAACATAAAATATCATGATGTTTGTATTTACTTCAGGGGGGGCAGCCATGTTGCACCACAGGCAGGGACGGAGCCAGGGGGTGGCCAATGGTGACTAAGGCCATCGTTAATCAATTAGATATCACCAAATTCTACACTGGGGACCCTTCAAGGTATAAGAGAATTAAACGTGTGTGTGTGTGTGTGTGTGAGTGTAGCTTACTGAATGGAGGTTCCTTGTTGTTTGGACTTGGTTGCAGGTGTCGGAGGTTTGATGGCAGGTGGTGGGGGTTTACTGGGCTTGTTGTGGGGTCCAGGTTTGAGCAGAGGGGAGAGAGGCGGGTGACCAGGAAGAGATGATTGACAGGGCAACAGCTGATTGGGCAATAAAGAGTCTGACCGCACAGGTTTGGGGGACACTCCAGGATTGGGGGCCTGATGGGACGGCGGTGGTGGTGGTAGCGAGAAGAAGGTGGGGCCATTTAGCACCATCCTCGACTCCAACTGCTCACAAATGGGCAGCGTGTTGTGGTTGGAAAGAGATGACAGTGGCCTCCAGTCTCTACTGCCATTCCCTAGGTCACCAATAGATGGCGGCTTTATTTGAGGAGGTTTTCTTAGACTGGGCGGAGGACGGGGAGGAGCCTCGCTCGACGGGGGCTTGTGCACATAGGATATAAAGGGGCCTGGGGGAGGAGGCGGGCCTTTGTTGGGATCCTTGAGTATGGAAGGAGGCGCAAAAGGGGGCGGGGGCTTTTTGGGGAGTGGCGACGTTGGAATCCTGTGCTGTAATAGGACGGGAGGGGGTGGGCCTTTAGGGAGACCTGGAGTGGATTCCGGACGGAGCTGGAATGATGGCGGCACCGGGGGAGGAGGGTAGGAGGGAGGCGGCCCCGTGTGTCGAGCTGAAAAGGCAAAATATAAGGACAATTAAAAATCAAGCTCTTTGTAGTGGGACGGCCTTGTTTCGTATGTGTGGCAGCATCACCTGTAGGTGGCGACGTACACTCGGCGTCTGGCTTCACATAGTCCTCCTCGTCTTCGTCCTCGTCCTCCTCGATGTAATCTGAACACAAGACGATGAGTTAGCGGGAGGTTCGAAAACACATTATTGTTATTTGTGTTCATTAAAGGAGAATGTTACCATGGTCTGTGTTACTGTCTTGGTGCGTGACGTCCATGGGCCTCTCGATGGAGCCGTAGAAACTGTCAGCATCTGAGTCTGAATCGCTATGGCAACAAATAAATCATTATTATGAAGGGCAGGGAAGGGGTTTTAGCTCACGAGATTTAGTTACAAGTATGGATGCTATCTCTTTTAGCTTCTGATTATTTTACTTAACAACATTTATACAACTAACATTGCGTGACTGATTATTTGAAAACAATAATATAAAATAATTACTCATTATGTGCATTAAAAACACATGTGGCTACCTGGGAATAACGGAGTCTTTACGGTCGTTATAGTGATCGATCTCCCTCCTCAGGTGCTGCATCCATTTCTATAAAAAAACAAAAACATGTGAGAATCTTCAAATTTCAAATACATTTGCAAAAAATATGCAATAAAACAATATAGAATAATTACAAATAAACATATATTCAAGTGTATTTTGATGACGAAAGCTGCTCTCACCCTCCTCTCCTTCTCGCTCGCTGCAGAAAAAAACCACGTCCTGTGTTTCTTGCTGAAGTGGACGATCTTAAAGGGGAAAACATTACTGGATGTTGTCTCCTCTGCCGCCCTCATCACTCTGAGGAGAATGTGAACAAGTGTCAGATTCTCTCTTACTCTAATTCGTGTTTGTGACCTGTAATTCCTGGAAACTACCAAAAGGGGGCAGTAAGGAGGATTTTTGCATCTTTAATCATGGATGTAAACATGTTAAAAAGCCTCAGTTGAGGAGATTTCTCTGACCTGTTGTAGCCGTTGAGAGAGAAGGCCCCTTGTGGTGCTGCAGAGGTACTGCTCTTGAAGTAGTACATGCAGCCCTTGTGGATGATGATGTACCTCAGCGGCCCTTTAGAGAAGAGACAGAGCCACGTTTTGAACAGAATAAATTCAGAGCCTTTCCAAACCGGCTGACAAGCACTTGAAATAACTCACATTTCATGAGGCTGAACTGGCTGCCTCCCTTCTTGTGCAGATATCCAGCAGAGGTGACTCCTCCCGGCATGGTGAGGAGGTTCTGAGCGCCGATGGCTCGCATCGGCACGGGCCAGCAAACCTCCGGGGACGACATGGTTCTACAGCACAGAG
>JAFBJT010003760.1:0-27500 GCA_016785325.1 Chascanopsetta lugubris | reverse complement strand
GAGAGAGAGAGAGAGAACTTCTGACCCAACCTACAAAGACTCTAACGTGTCAGATGAAACACCGACCAACACATTAACTCTCAACTTCACTTCAGGTCCGTCTGACTGAGGTCAAAGGTCACTCGCTGCTTATCTGTGTGTGAGGATTTCCTGCTTCAGAGTCAGCAGACACCACTGACACAACACAGTGGTCAGAGGTGACTCTGCCTTTCACCATGTTCATGTTTCTGGTGGTTTTCACTCATATTTCCTTTTTCCACAGACGCAGGAAAACGCTGGTCAGGAGAGTCTGACTACTCTGAATAGTTTGGAGCTGATGCCAGATTAGAGAGAAAATATTCCTCAGATGTAGTTTTCAACCTCTATGATGATCAAATGTGACTGATGATTAGGTTAAAGTTTGACCACAAAGAAGAAAAAAGTTTAAAAAAACCTAAACTAGAGGAAAATACTGAAAAAGATGCACAAACATGAGCCTGATGCTTATCGCTGAGCAGCTGTTCAACAGGAAGGGAAGAACAGGAGCTGCTTACATACCTCATTCAAACACATTTCCTCTGTGCACACACACACACACACACACACACACACACACACACACACACACACACACACAGGCAGGGAGTCATTCCTGAAACTGAAACTGTAAAGCTTTTAATGGTAAACGTCTAATGTTACTGCTCTTATCTCATCCTCAGGTGGGCGGAGCAGCACAATGACCAGGGTCTGGGTGATTTTAGGGAAACTGAAATTGAAAGTGAAGCAGCGGCTCCACAGAAAACCCCTGATGGGTCACGCCATATTTCCTCATTTCTACAGAAGCAGGAGAATATAGACATGTATGAAGAAGTGAGGAGCTGTTTTTTTTAGCAAATTCTTCTTTCTTTGCAACAATGGCTATTTATAGCGCCACCTGTGGCCATGAGGTGATGTGCAATCAGTATTCTGAGCGCATTCATCGGACGTGGGCAAGCATCAACGAAAAGAAAATAATCACAACAATAAACACTGTTAATAATTGCCAGGTTTCTCCTGCTTCTACACACACACACACACACACACACACACACACACACACACACACACACACACACACATACACACACACACTCTCACACACACACACAACAAAGCAGAGCCACTGCAGCAACACCCACACTCCAATCTACAGCAGGTAAAGAGTGTTTTCTGGGGGGCCCTAATTAATTCACCCACTTTTGGAGGCATCCTTCTATTTTCTCTAAACAAAAGGAAAAACAACCCAGTATATTATGGGATAGAAACTGATCGTTATGATTCAGACCATTCCTGATAAGAGAAACAACAGGAGATGGACACGTCCGAGTTGTGTTTTCTCAGAAACGCAGCAGGATGTCAAACACTGGAGGCCACATGTGAAGCTGGTCGTGTGGTTGGTGAAGACGACAACTCGAGACCTGTGGTCTTCACACATCAGACGGTCATGAAACACAGGAACAGGAGGAACTGTGAGAAACACGTCCATCTGCACCAGCACACAGCAAATCTAGTCCCACCTGCCCGTCTTACTTCATCATTTTCTACACCAGGGGTCAGCATCCTTATGACACCATGTGCCAATATGATGTGTGCTTGTCAATTAGTAATGATGATTGTGATTGGACCGTCATTGCACATAGATTCCTATGACATACCATAATATCCCAGATGCCCTTGTAAAGCTCCTCCTCTTTCAGAAACCATTCGAATTTCCTCATCAGCACAAACATTAACAGAGTTAAGGACCTTTAAAGAGCGGTGGCGCTCTACTTAGTTTAAAGCAGTATTTGCATAATGATGGCTACTGTGGATTGGCCGCCGTGTCATTGATTACACAGATGTGGGCCAATAATAGCACGCGTGTCTGAGGTTGCCGATGCCTTTGTTCTCTGCCTTTGTTGCCCAGCGGAGTGGTATCATTGATCCTGGACTCTAGGTGTGATATCCACCTGTGCCTCAGCTCTCACAGCTGTCAGGTGTCTGCAGCAGAAATTCCCACAGACCAACAGAACACTCTCCCGCAGCCTCCTGACTCATAGCACACGTCGCTAAACCTCAGGCAGACGCAAAGGTCAAAGGTAAAGCACTGATCCAGCTGCAGAGGCAGAGACTGAGAGCGCTTCGACCTGCCCAGGAAACAGACACTTCCTGTCTCTGAAGACCCCAACAACTCGGGTTCCTGCACTGGTTCAATGTGCAGGGTTCCAACGCACGAGAGACGACTAGAATCATTTATGGTGTTTATATGAATGATGAAGTATTTTGTTTATTTGGTAAATATGTGAATTTATGAGAATGAAGTTGGCTCTTTCACGGAGATTGTAAAATACTGTTTACACTTTTTGTGCATTTAGTTAATGACATGATGCTTCATAGAATAAAATGATGGCTTCATTTGTGTAATTTTACAAGAATTGTAATGGGCCTAGCCGCAGTTCCAAAATAGGCCACATGAGGAAAATGCACTTTCATGCTAAAACTAATCAGCAGAGAGAGGGAATCCATCATAATGTAGATTTATAATTACTCATTATGATTTAAGATTCGACAGAAATACAGAAGAGAATGATGTTGTGTAAAATATTTTGGGTATGACACATGTCATTATGTTGAATTATTATGTTTTTGTTTTTTCCAGAGAATATTCATGCTGTCAAAGCATTTTAGTTGTTTGTGTTAATGTGTGCGTTTGTGTGTCTGTGCTGTTTGTTTTATTTTGGTGTGTTTGGTTCTTGTAAAACCAAAGGATTTCAACAACCTCTTCATTATAGTTTTTATGGGAGAAAGAAATTGAGAGAAACTTTACTTGGTCTCGTTTGACTTTCACAACAACCTCACCGGACTGAATGTATGTTGAAAATACTGTGTGTGTGTGTGTGTGTGTGTGTGTGTGTGTGTGTGTGTGTTTGTGTGTGTGTGTGTGTGTGTGTGTGTGGGTGGCTGCTCTATACATCTGTGAAAAATGGACAATGAATATTTATATTCGGAGAGAAGTTTCACATCCGATGAAAGGTGGAACCGTTTCAAATCCGTCATGAGAGAAGGCATTCTGACTTCTGAATGGACTGAAAAGTGCCAAGATAGAAATGCCAAAATGAATTTTGTTCCGAAATCTCAGCAAAAATAATAAAAAGTCAAAACATTTACATGAATTCCTCAGATTTAAATAAACAGCTATTTCACCATTGATGAAATCCCCTGTTGCCTCACACAGCTCATCTGATGGTGAAGAAACCAGATCAAACAATGAGTCTCTTTAAAGGAACTCACACACATGTTTGGTAAAAACCAAAAGTGAGTTGCCGCACTCCCACGGAAACAGAAATCTCCAGAAGGAGATAAGAAATATGATGATGTCATCGAGAAAAATCAGGACTTACATGACGCTCCTCTGTTCCCGAACACATATCCTCGGCTTCACGCTCCGAGCGAACGACTTCTTCCTCATGGACGGAGCGGACATGTGGCCGGACATGACAGTGGCAACACGACGCGGGACACGGGCATAGTTCTACGGCACGTGGGGCGACGGGGGATAGGATGGATACTCGGTCAGTGGGAGCAAAAAGACGGAGATGTAGCTTCGAGAGGAACGTGGAGGAACCGGATCAGAGACAGAGAAAAAGGATGGAGGAAAGAGGTGGAGACGGAATGGAAGGAATGGCAGAGACGTGGTGAGGTGATCGGTCGGAGAGTCTGCAGCCCCGATGCTCCACCACTTGCTTCCTCCTCCAGCACCCAGTCTCTCGTTAGTCAAGCAGCTGAGGCAGGTTCCTTCCTGCTTCCTCAGAGCTGCGATGTGATTGGCTGCTGCATGTGACCCTCTCCATTACACACACACACACACACACACATCTAGCACGCTGAGACGGACAGACAAGACCTGCATGGGAAAGAGGCTGGAGGGGACTTTCCATCTCTTAAGGCCGGAACAATACAGAGGTCTCACACACACACACACACGCACACACGCACACACACACACACACACACACACACACACACACACACACACACACACACACACACACACACACACACACACACACACACACACACTATGTGTACTAGTTACCTGAGAGGTAGGGTACTGAAGTCTTTACCCTGTGATGAGGAAAGTTACCTCACATGGAAACTGTTGGTTTCTCTATGTAAGTTTAAGGTTTCAACCATCATGTGAAGCATCTTCATTTCATTCCATAACTTTATTTTAAATTGTATAAAGTCAATAACTGTATTTAATAACTCTACTCGTGGCAAAAGGGGAACAGCTCCCCCACTGTAAATATTAATGTGTATGTGTGAATATGATGAAGATGATAATGTTGATCATTTCATCATGTACATATCTCATGTCAGCATTCTTTCTCTCTGCCACACAACAAGAACCTGCGGGCTCACATGCGCCCCCTACATTGAGCCAGCGGTACTGCCTGCCTCACCTTGAGCCTTTTCACTTCACTTGTCCGATCAGCTGAACTAAATATGTTACACATATACATTAGCCAGACTATGGGAAGTTGGGGATTAAAATAAAAGTGTATGTAAAGATTATATTGGTGACATGTACTAGAGAGACAACGCAAGGGAGCAAATCATCAGCCCCTGTGTCTAAACAGGAAATATGCAAATTCAAATGGAAAGGATCAAAATGATTGGAATCATGGAGAAAAGAACCGTACGGCACGGAGCAGTGCTTCGATAGTCCGACAGAAAAACTGAAAAATGAGACGTTCCCTAACTTCCTTCCTCACTCGTCTTTTACACTGTGGTCAGATATTATGTGAAATGTCTGAGGTGGAAATAACAGCGAATGACATCATTGCGTTCCCTCCCAAAGCCCGTGGCCCTCAGAGTGTCTTCAGTGAGCTACAGCTCTGATACTCCCTCAACAGAGGCACAGAGAAACCTCAAATGATGCTGCACAGGGAAAAGTCACCAAAAAACAGAGTACATTATAAAATGATCTTCATCTCATCAGCCCACTCTCAAAGACAAGACATCTTATTTTCATAGTGCAGTGTTTCCCCCTTACAACCCTGTGGTTCGTGGTTCATCTCCAGAGTCTGCCACTTCAGATTTCAAACTATCCCATTATATAAATATAGCATTGACTGCTCTTCATTTACTTTTCTGTCTGAACCATTTCCCATTCTACTGAAGCACTCGTTGATCTTCTTCCCCTCCTGGAGTTTTTAGACCTTATTTAGATCCGAGATATGTAACTGCACATAACCAACTTCCTTACTGGTTCAGGTCAACACTCATTACGGTCATTGTGATTATTCATGTCGATGTGGAACTTCACGAGAAGTCATGGTCGCCGACACTGGCTTTTGTTCTGGTTTACACTAAAACCGCTTTGACTTGTAACTCAACATCAAGACTCTTGATACAGTTTTGACTTGGAATCAATGAAAAGCAAAGTACTGGATGAACCGTAGAGACACCCGGACCACAAAAGGTTCTTCTGAGTGAAAGACCACCACCCTGTGTGGCACCATGCCCGCCTGTGCTGGATCTGAGCGTTTCCAGCAGTTGATGTTTGCCTTTAAAAAGCCACATCTGGAATAGAGTGCCGTTAAATGGAAGTGAAACTCACCCATGGAGCGCTGCATCAGCTGTGTAGCTCCTCGGTGTGTGACGGTCTCATCGGGGCTGCACAGCTTCAGTTCTTCACTTTACTTCCTGACAGTTTGGAGCCACTGTACAAAGTGTCATGACGCCCTCCCTCCGTCCAACCACCAAACAGAGCGGCTGCAACGTGGCCCTGTACACAAACACAAACACACTCCTCAGGATTTAGCGTGCGATGATACACAAACTCCCCTTTACGGGGTTCGGATAAAATAAATGAATGAGAGAAACGGTGACAGCGGTGTGTTTTTAAATACACGGGGATCAGGTTTCACTGACTTCATGAATAACTTCCCCTTTGCAGACGGATCATTCCTCCAACGTCTGCTCAGCAATTATGTCATAAACACACACCCACACTCCACCAGCTACGGCCTCCAGTCTGAGCTGACAGCATAAAACCGACGTGAGCTCCACAGGAAGTCACCAGGGAGAAGAATAAACACAGGAAACATTGGGGCTGTATAATTGTGTTGGAGAGGGTGGGATCATGGTTGTAAACGGGGCTCCACTTTATTTTTATTTGCCATCACAAAACCTACCTCCACCTCCACGTCTCAAGTCATACAACGTATGAGTGTGTTTCATGCTTTTTCTAGTATTTCCTCTATTTATGATATATTTTTGATGATGATTATGATGATGATTATTATTATTTTAATCGTATCACAACAATCAAACCATCCAACCAATTCTTAAAATTAAAATTTAAAGGCTTAATTTCATATCTATGTTCTTCCGCGGTGCCTCTCTTGCGATGGCATTCTTTTGAAGAGGTGATTGTAAAGAGCGCTGTTGCTGGGTAAAAGTTACATAGTGCTGCTTTAATGATGCAAACTAGTGGTAATGTAAGGAACTGCAGCTTGAGGGTTCAATAGACATTGACAACATAAGAATGCAAATGTATTAAAAAAGCTTGCACATCGACTGAATACAGACATTTGTCTTCTCCTTTTTATTACTGAAATAACTTCAGCTCATGTTACATTCACTTTATATTTCTGAATTTATTTTTCATCTGTCTGGGAAATGAACCTCAGGCAGGAGGAGTCTAAATCCATGCAGGTAGTGATTAATTCAGTTTGGGAGGGTTTTCCTGCCTGCAGACTCTGTGTAGTCTGGACTGTGGCTCATCATAAACAATCAGTCATGCAAAACCAGTCTGTGCAGAGATTTAAACCAAACCCCCAAAGGTAATTATACCCTTTTAATAGTGACAGAATATCACATGTACCACCTTTATAATGTGAATTTGTGTTGTGTTGAAAACACAGGAATGGCCTGGTCTGTGTTATTGTGTTGGAGGGATTTGCATGCTGTGGTTTTCTGGTGAAAAGGGGAGATGAGGATCAGAGAGGTGGAGGTGTATATGTTAAACTGTGGTGGCTCATTCAGGTGGGTGTGTGACGTATAGACACAAACTGCATCGGCTTCAGCACCAAGGTTATTTTTAAAGCCGGCCCACCCACGTATGACAATATTCATTCATGATTCGTGTGATTAATGCAAATCATTTCTATTGAATTTTGTGAATTTGATATTTTGACATCAAATGCAGTTTGAAAACATTTTAGTTTATTTCATCATGGGATTCTATTTTGGAAATCCTGGATGTTTATTTCGTGCTGAGTTGGTTATCAGAAGTTTATTTCAGTGGGTGGGCCAATACATGCATCATGTTTCCATTTTCACACACACACACACACACACACACACACACACAGACACAGACACAATCCAGCAGCTTGCAAACCGCAGTAATGAAGACTTCCTGTGTGTGAAGGCCGATGTGCTGCTTCACACTCAGACCACTGACTTCTTTTATTTCTCTGTCCATCTGCACATTTATATTCATAAAGACTCTGATGTTCGTGTATATAAACTATTAAAAAAAAAGAAAAAATGATGTATACGTGGAAAAATAGGCCTCTACTGTCAAATAAAGATAATTGAATTTAACAATTTTCATCACTAGAGCAATCAGTGATTGATACTTGGATCATTCAGGTTGATTTCACATAACCAACCTGTGTTCATGCTAGAAGCCAGGAATGAACTTATTATATCATGACAATAGAAATTAAATGTGCTGATTGATATTATCTACAAATGTTAGGTTTGCATAACTTCCTCATTAGTGCTCATTCTCTATAAACAATGTCATTATTTATTTATTTCTGACTAACTTGTACCATACATGGTGCTGGATCATTAGTTTTTACTTGCATACGTAAATACAGCAAATTCCCATATGTTGCTATTTGAATGTGGCTGCAGCCACATCCAACTGATTGCAACCACACGGTAGACTAGTTGGATAATAAGTTTAAAACACAAGTCAATATAGAAACACACATTTCCCTCCTTACTGGGCTGAATTCAGAGGTATTCTGGGGTCCGTGTGGAAAGCTCTGGCAGACCAAATGTGGCCAATGGGCTGTCAGTTGACGTTCACTGCTATTACAACATGTAAAGGAATATCAATAGAATATCAGAGATATTTTAGATTAATTTTCCGACAGTTGGAGGGAGTGGAGATGAGTCACCTATCTTTATATACAGTCTACATTTGTATAGAGAAAAGCAGGGTGTAGCTGCAGGGGTGCTGTTCAAACCGTCATTGATAAAAAAAGGTGGGTGAGACCTCTGGGATTTCAAAGGAACCTACGCAAAAACAAACGAGTGTCACTGCTGAGAAGATCCAGTACGTAATAGTCAGTGTGTTTGAGGGGATGTGGCCATTTCCCACGTAGTGACAGTAAGAAGCGGACGTCCCACGTGTTACATCCGAGCTCCGCCTCCCACGCTTCTCGCAGAGAGGAACACAACGGCGCTATAATTATCTCCGGTGACAGGAAACATGTTGAAGCTGCAACACGGAGCCGTGGCGACTCTCACTGTGGCAACTCTCACTGTGGCCCTCGTCTTTCACCCTGTGACTCATCTCCTCCTTTCGCTTTGTTTGGCTTCAGCCTCTTTTTTTCTTTCTCCTTCATCTTTCTCTCTCTCTCTCTTTGTTTCTGAATGTTCTCTCGGCTTCTTCTTGCTCATGCACAGAAGCCCTAAAGGTTGTGGTTTCAAAAATGACTCATGTGTTCATGAGGTTTCGGGCATGGGATTCAGAGCAGTCATCCAACATTTAATTGCATTATAATACAGTTTTAATGTTAATCAATATTATCATTATCATCTTTTCCGTCATGAAGTCGACCATTCCCGTTTAAACATATAGGAGAACCTAGAAATCTTACTATTATAGGAATTATTATTAAATCTGAAAAAATGGCTTTGTCTTTGTCTATTATGGATAGAAATCTAAGTGAATAAAGTTTTTTTGTCGACTGTAAATTTGAATTAATACATTCTGATGACATTCAGTAATTTGAACACCAAGAGTGAGCTGTGGCTGAAGAGGAGGAGTGCTGCCATCTCCTGGTGAATATGGTGCAGTGCAAAACAATTTCAAGGCTGCTGGGGAAACAAATACAGAACCATACAACGGCTCCACCAAGTGATTCACTAAATGCACTGCACTCGTGAGGTCCACAACTCTTCATGTTTAAAAAACTATATATAACAACTGAGGAATTTCAATGATGAATGGTTAAAAACACATGTAATTACGCGTAAATTAAAAACTAGAACAAGTGATTTTCTATGTGCACTGCACACCCAGGTTTGACAACATCAACTCCACTAGATTCTCTCTCTCTATGTAAATACAATAAAGTAACTAAAAACTAATATCCCCTCAGCATCTGTCTTTCTCTGCTTGGTTTCCCAAACTCTTTGAAACTACTTTTTTTAATCAAGATTTGCAAAAAAGGAAACGACACAACCCGAAAAACCATCAGTAACTAAAAAAGTGGCTTTATGGAGACAATTTAGTGCCAAATAAAATGAGAAGACCCAATGAAACTCTAAGAAAAGACAGTGTTTCCTCAAATAAAACATTTACATGTCGAAGTTCCTCTGTAAACAAGACCAAGAAGTGTCCCTTGTTATGGAGCACACCAACTCTGCACAGCACACAACATAAATGAATATAAAGGGCCTCATTATTCAAATAAGAGATTCATCAGGTTAACATTAGCTTTTCAGACTACAGGATGTTTTAGGAGATTTACTGTAAAAAAAGAAAATTGTCCATGGGGTGCTCAATCACTCATTACAGCCATTTAGCAATGGACCAACCACCTCCTCCCTCACAGACCTGAGGGAGCTGAACCATCTGTTCATAACAACACATTTACAGAGTCCACGTCTGTGTTCACCAAGCCACACGTACACAACGCTACAGGTCAGCGGCTCCTCTCACAGGCCACTGCTCCACAGAATAATGACCATGTAAGGACACTTCCGTCCCCAGAGAAAGGGCCTCTTGGCTGCCTCCTCCTCCTCGTCCTCCTCTAGCGCCTCCTCCTCCTCCTCCTCCTTCTCCTTCTTGGCCCGGTAGTCTGTAATTACCTTGCAGCCTCCAGAGCCACGTTAGTATTAGTTCAGCTGTCGAGGCGCAATCTGTTTCGAGTTAGAGGCTAAAAAACATGTGAGTAACAGGAAGTTTGGACAAAATATTATGTTGTTGGACAAGTGTGTGTCTGTGGGCGCTGATCAAAACACTTGACACTCCTACTGTGGAGAAGAGGGTGAAGATTCATGGCTTTGATTTTGAATTATAACATCCAACCAGTCAACCAACCAACCAACCAGTCAACCAAACAACCAACCAACCAATTAATCAACAAACCATCAAACCAACCAGCTGTCCAACCAACATCACACCAAACAATCAAACAACTATCACACCAACCAACCAACCAACCAACCAGATCACGAATAAATAATTAAAACACAACCTCACAAACTAAACAAACAATAAGAAAGACAATTTAAATACAATGATTTTTTTAACTCCAAATAAAATGTAACAATAAGTAATAAATGTCAATATCGCCATCATCTACTTTGCAGCCCTAATATTTATAGTGAACTGTGTGAATTTGTGGCAAAGTCGGACCTCACATCAGCGAGATGGAGTATACACGTTTACAACTTGTTCTCTCTCGGGTTGATGAAAGTGCTGACTCGTCCCTGGTCAGTGACGAGGCCTGTGCTTTTCTTGGAATCACAATAATGGATTTACAACACGGAGGAAATTGGGTAACCTCTCAAACCATGGGACAGTACAGAGACCAGAGTGGGGTGAGCGGGGCTCCAGCTGAGTCAGCTGCCGACTGTATCACTTCCAGGACCACGACACGGCTCCTTCCGGAAAAGCAATATTGACGATTTATGGAGAGAATAGAGTGGACGATACAAAAGTTATATAATGTATGGTTGTGATATTTCTAACAAATGCAGACTCTCTGTGTCTGTCGCTCAGACCTCTCCACTTCCTGCCATTATCCAGGAATGAAGCCAAAATATCCTGGATGCAAACGCTGCCATTTACACATGTGAGTCTGCACAGTAGGGATCATAGTGTACACTACTAAATATATATATATATATATATATATATATATATATATATGTATTCATATATATACTTCTCTTTCTGCTTTCCTGCCGTTCCACTGCTTTGCATCGTCACCATCATGGTCAGCCTTCAGACACAGACCTGGAATCCGTGTGCATCTTTCTCAGAACGGCGAGGTTTATGTGAGGTCACTCTCGGGTCCAGAGCTTCCTGCGTTATTCTGGGAGCGCGCGTACGAGCGCTCGGAGGCCCTCTGTGGTCACAACACACATTCTTCTCAGCCACGTGGAGCGGCGCTGGACACGGGCTTTTTGCTTTCAGAGTCTGGATGCAATGCTGTGATTAAGTCTGCTGCGTTTCCTCCGCTGCTCGGTGGACGGTGCTGAAGCGCCAACCCTCCGCCGGCCTCCTCCATACAGTCCTGTCATATGGAATGTCATGGTGACCGCCAGACATACTTTCATTCATGGATCCAAACCACGATTTAAGGTTCAGACTGGATGTGATGCTGCTGTGTCTGCACTCGCTGCTCCGAGACCAGGCATGTCACGGACGTTATATATGCAAAGGTTATATAACTTCCAATGCAATTTTAACTTTGTGGAGCTGTTTCATAACATAAGGAGAAAAAAATGCAAAAAATTGTATAACAAGAATTGATGGCAATTTAATGGGAAAAGGTTGCCCCGTATGCTAACCGTGCTAATGACACACCTCCATCCAGAGCCCTGCAGGATTGCAGGTTGCTCACGGGACCATTTCCTAATGCAGTGCATCCCAGTGCCCCTGTGCATCCGACAGTGAGCCACATGCCAAGGGACCGTCTGCCAGTTGAAGCACTGCAGATTCTGTGACAAGAAAAATGAATAATTCAGCATTCTGTGTCGACCAAAATCACTACAACAGTCTTTGTGTCCGGTACTGGGAGAAACAAGGTGACTGTGTCAAAATAAAGTCAGACCAGAGGCTGTTCCCAACAACTGCAGAGAGTCGATTACAAAACTACTTGTTTAAAGGACAGAGACCAAACTGGACTTCAAAGATGAGACATGTGAATTGGCCACAATAAAATGCACTTTTTTAAACTTCTGCTGCAGCCGATGCAAAGGTTTTATATCTTTGAAGAGCTTCAACTAACAAACAGTATGACTTTATTGTCGTTTGAAATAGATTCAACGATTCAACTCTGTCTTTAAATAAACAAACTGTGAGACAAAACCTCATTAAAGAGGATCGTCATGCAGGCTGGGTCACGTCTGGTGGCAAGGAATAAAGACTCAACTGACCACCTACACAAAAGACGAAACACACACACACACACACACACACACACACACACACACACACACACACACACACACATGAGCTAGGTCACACACGTAAGAAACCAACTTGATGGTCTGACAAACACAGAGCATTTGCAGCTTTCAGCTTTCCTTTTTGGACAGACGGAGGATGAGTCCGCTGTCATTTGTCACTGACCACGTCTGTCTACACACACACATACACACACAATCACACACACACATACACACACACACACACACACACAAACACACACACACACACTATTTAGTGAAGATTTGATAGAAAAAAGTAAAAAAACCCACAGAAGATGGAGTGAAAATATTTGTTCTAGCTTTGAAGACACTTTGGAAACACAGACCCATCCTCACACGCAACACAACAACTGACTCACACCACGGGGCAAAACATTCTATATATAAACTTTTCTTCCATGTGACTCTGATTCAAAGAGGAAATGACATCATCATGACACCCTGTCTGATTTTTAAAAAAAAATCTGCATTAAAGGAACTATGTGTATTATTTTTAAACAAAAAATATTCAAAAATTATTGATGATATTATATTATACATCAGATTTCTTTAATGTAAAGTTATTTTTTGACAAACTTAGAGTATCTTAATTTTTGCAGTTTATACATTGAAACTACAAAGTCGATTATTTGACTGAGAAAGTGCTGGTGGTCTGGCCTCACTGTAATACCATTTTTGACCACTAGAGTGAGTTGTGAGCCTCTACAGTGCTCGTTGTGCAACAATTGTGCAGCGTATATTTTGTGAAGTATATCACCATCAAGGATATCATTTACATTCTCTCTCAATACTACCATCTAGTGTTAATAAAAGGAACTGTGTCAAAACATCAATTACTTCCTTTCAAGCCTTTAAAACATTATAAAGGAGAAAGCGGTTGAATGTAAAATCCAAATACTGATCTCACTGTACTAAAAGATACTTGTTTCTTTAAAATGTCACATTTACGACAGTAGAAGCCAACATTTACTGCCTCATTTCGAGTATTTTTTCTTCATATTATACCAATAAAATATGTTTATTATGAATTAATGAAGGACTGGTAAAACGGACGGTACATATGTTTATGATTTATATAGGTCTAAATGTTTTCTTTTTGTGGTTGAATAAAGTCATTGATGGGTACAACCACTAAACAGTATGAACACAGTAAATCTGCCCCTGGAAACTGTGACTGCAGTAAAGTGAACCTAAACAGATGTTGTCATACAGTCCCCGCAGATCTGTCATCTTCCTGCCGACATTTCCCATCACACACGGCAAACTGGTCAAACCACTCCACCGCACAGTTGGGGGCTTCCATCAGTAGCTGCCATGGTTTATATTCCGGGTCTGGAGAACAATAGATGTGAACCTGCGGCCGACGCACTGCCCACCACAATGATACTGTAACACACACACCACACTGAGGCACCAGGCCGGCTTGTTGATGTCAGGGTCTAAACTGGGTCATTTACCCAGGTTGGGTTTGTACCAGGTCGCTGAAATGTTGATTCATCACAGACAGAGATGAACAGGGAATATGGCTGCATACATTTGTTTCCATGGCAACCCACCATTACATGAGGATCCCACATGTTGTTTTTCAAAAAGAGAACTATCCTTATTTGGAGGGAGGGGCATGCTTGCGGACACACCCACCGAAACTTGCACCCATTGGATGATACTACCTGTCAATCAAATGCCATCCAATTAACTATTAGTTACAAAAACATTATTGTATTGATCAAGCTTTGAAATTAGAAAGAGACAAATTCCATGGTGAAATATTTATTGATGTTATAATTAAAATTGATAATCATTTTCCCATTGGCGTCAATAGAAACAACCAATGGTGTCGCCCTCTGCTGGTCATTACATAAACAGCTTTGAGACTAATAATAACTGATGGCAACCATAGGTTCTCCTACATGTTTTGCGGGTTGAAATAAGGGAGTATTCAGGTGCAACTTGCAACTTGAACACAAGATGGCACCAAATGCTACACACAGTTCTTTTAATGTTTGGGACAGTTGTGGGTGAAGGGCCAGAATTAAACTTTTATTCCGCATGACTGCAATGAAGGACATGTCCATCTTCATAGACTAAAATACCCCATGCAGCCTCTCTGCAGCCACACCCTCACACAGATATATCTCAGACTACACAGGCCATTGTGGGGAAACTTTGACCGCTTTTATCCAAAAATATACGCAGCTACGATAAAAATCTAAATCTCCTCAGAGATATGATGACAGAACAAGCGACGTGACCGAGAACCTTCTTTCCCTGACTGTGGATATTCATAAAAACAGAAAGACAATTCAATAACTATCCTTGAAAGCAGTTCTGGCGCAAAGGAACATTTTCATTGCTCTAACTTTACGGCTGGTTTTACAACGTAGCTTGTTAAATATATTATTGGAGAGCAAAATGAATTTAAATACAGCCTGAACATCCTACGAGACAAAAGCCAGCACCTCCAGAAAACACTGCTGTGATGTCACATCCACCAGGAGCGGAGCCGCCCACCACAGCCGTGTGTCTGCAGACCTCCACCCAAACAAACCCAGACGACACACACTCATTTTCTGTTGACATATGAAACTATATGAGTAAAAATCTCAAATAGAATTCTTGCAGAAAACTTGACTCCAGTTATGTCAAAGAAGTTGTTGAGTCCAACATCTTGATCTTTAAATGAACCCCAGTCCAGCCACGCCCAGAGTGAATCCAAAATAATAGGAATTACACCATCAGACAAAATACAACAAACGACATAATATCTTGTCTGGAGCATGCGCCAAACCAAACACAGGTCTGATTCGCTGCCATGATGGTGATAGATGTTCGCGCGTATGACATGTGGGCAGACATTATTGTCTTTTACAATCCGCCATGGCCGCCATCTAACACACACACACACACACACACACACACACACACACACACACACACTTTTTATCCTCAGGCTCATAATTAAGAGGAGGAATGTCTGACAGAGGGGTTGTTGGTGGGGTGCGGGGTGGGGGGACACACCACCCTGAGCCCCTCACACAGGCAGGAAGCCTTACGTATATTTCAGACCTGTAATTCCAACACTGCTTCTCTCTCTGCAATGAAACTGACAAAGTTTTTCCAAGTTTTAAAAAGGATATAGCTCTAATGTGCACCCTCCACACGGCGGATCCCATCCAGCTCCTGAATTTAGCCACAACTCTTAAGGAAAACAAAAGAGAAAGAGTATGTTTCTACATTCGGAGGTCCGTCATTACGGGCGACCATAAAGAGCAACACCGTCAGCACTTTACATGCAAGGGAGATTCTCTCTCTTCTGCCTGAAGATATACGATGGAAAGCCCATGTCTGCAATGAAAATGCATATGGTTCAAAAGGTCAGGGTCAAAGGTCGGATGCATTCTTCATGATTTGGCTCATTTGTGACTGAGAGGATAGAAGAGCTGTCCTTTAACCAGAGGGAAGAGGTTCAGCTCCACTTTTCTGCATGCTGAAGTGCCTCAAATAGATGCGCAATGTTAATGCAAACTGTATTGTAAAGTGCTTTGAAGGGTCATCGCAACCTTATACATTGCTATATGAATACAGAACATTTACCTTTTATAATTAATGATGAGTTTAAGACAATTAAGGTTGAATGTCAGTGCCTGAAAGCAGGTGATGAACAACTAGAGATGTGTAGCATCTGCCTGTATTATGCCATTTCCTTACTATTTACAGTAGGTTTCTTTCCAATGACAAACAGATCCCGCGTACTATCCCTTTAACAGCAAACTGCTGCCCTGCTCTGAGACGTTTGGACAGTCCGCGGTGCTGCATCACTCCCTGGCTGAAGACTCTTTACTATGAGGAAGTCTCATTGCACAATTCTTATCCAGTGCCAGTGGAAAGCAGTGGTTCCTGCAGAGTGGACACAGCTGTACTGGTCCAAAAATACAGACTGAAGGGCTGGAAGTGAACATCGACGGCATGGTGTCGGTGCCAGACTGCGTAAAAAAAAATAAACAGAACTGTCTGTAATTAGCGAGAGATACGCTGCTGTAATGTCAGAGTGGATCTGAAGGAGAGAGAAAGCTGCGGCGGAGGTTACGGGTGATTATACAGCAGCTGAAAATGAAACGACGGCTAAAGAAACATAATGTATGAGCATCAACACGGGCACAAACAAAACACACTGGAAATAAACTGCACATGTGCTTCAGGAGATGAAACAATGCAAGAAATCAGCAGTTAAAGGTGCAGTGTGTAAAATGGGTATCAACATATTAATACCAGGAGCAGGTCTTCTCTTTGAGGCGGCGGCCATGTTGTATCAGGTGATAATAACCTGTATGAGGTAAATAAAGTAGGCTTACCTTGTTTAAACAGTTCAAGCCCCGCCTCCATTTCACTGTGCGTTTCTTCCATATCTTCCTCCATTACAGTGCCAAGCATGATTAACCTGGAAAGAAGAAAATATGTAAAAATGTAATGCTTTAAATGTTTACTTTTTTCATTTATAATTTTTCATATATAGAGATATTTATTGAATCAATGTCTGATTTTTAATACTGAAACAGTTGTTTTGTTTCATGAGAATTTCTGCAGATCATGATCGTCACGTTTCCACAGACGACGACAATCCTTCACCAAACCAAACAGCCCGTCCATCACCATGTAAACAAACCCTGCTGCTGCTCACGTTTGTTTGATTTCCTCCAAACCAAAGTTGGGCTTTGTGGTGACATTTTTAGATGTTTCAAATCCCAGAGGTCATGTGACATATACAGACTTAAAATTCAGTCCTCGAAGACATCATATACAAACCAAAGCAGAAATCAAAAACTCACATTTTCAATCAGACTGTTTGCTCTAACTTTACCTTTCACTCTGTGTAAGGATTAAAACCCTTCAAATAATTCAACTTGCTGCAATTCGGGTGTACATGCGTGTGTGTGTGTGTGTGTGTGTGTGTGTGTGTGTGTGTGTGTGTGTGTGTGTGTGTGTGTGTGTGTGAGAGAGAGAGAGAGAGAGAGAGAGAGAGAAGAAACAACCTGTGGTCAAAAAAGAATCCGGATGTGATAAAAAAAAAAAAACTAAAATAACAATTTTATTTTTGTGTACTTAAAAAAAATACATGTTTTGCAGCAAAGTTGTTTTCACTGTTTCCTCCTAAATGTCCTTGGAGCATGAAAACCATGTCTGTTTTAAAATCAGCTACAAACCTCCCGGGTGAACTGACCCGGGTTGCCAGGTTTGGTCCTGTCTCAGAGCCGTCTCTATTTACCACACAGAGTTATTCTAACGGAACTCTGTTTGTTTAACAGATGTTCAGGAGTCGAGTTAAAGCCTTGTTGTTTAATTACTGCCTCAACAACTGTGGCTTCGTCTGACTTAAGTCTTAAGTGACTTATTTTGAAGGTCAAAGGGAGCTGGAGTTGGACCCAGCCGCTATTACAACACACACTGGACAGTTGCCAGTCAGACGGAGGCAAACCACTTTTTAGGTTGACACCTACGGTCAAATCAGTCCAGTCATCAGACAGTGGGAGGGAACATGGAAAATAATTCGAACCAAAAACCATCTTGTTGCCAGGTAAAGTGCAAACCACCGACTGAACACACAAAATAAATATGACCTCATCCAATCAAATATTACATTTCCACATGGCAACATTAAAAATTGTTGTTCAGGGTCACATTTAATATGAGGGTGAATGATCAATGAAGTTAATTACCATCTAATTTTTTGAGGATGTAAAAATGATGCAAGTTGAGGCTAAAACAAATAAACACACACACACACATACACACACACACACACACACACACACACACACAGTCTGGTAAAGTCCTTATCGTCGCTGGTTTCTCCCTTATTTTCTTTTATGTCTTATTCCACTGTCTGCCAGTCACTGTTGACCACATTTATAGACTTGTCTGTGTGTGTGTCTGTGTGTGTGTGTTCCTAGTACAGACCGTATGTGTGAACAAGTGTGTGTGAGAAACCCAAGTTGTTTCATTCCCACCACATCTTACCTTCACCAGTGTGGCTCAGCTCTCTCACAGACTTTAATAGAATCATGTTCAATCAAAGATTAAAGCAGCATTTAGTACGAACACACAAATATCCCGAGGTCTCCGTTAACAAGGAGACTTTCCTGTATGTGTTGACCACAAATCACATGTTTTACAAGTCACAACAAGTGACATCAACCAGTGTCGCAATATAGATGTGTTCAAGTGAGTGCTGTTGGAGGGTTGTTAATAAGAATCTCTTCCTCTATTAGTTTGAAAGTAAACATTATCCCCTTCTTATGCTGTTACTCTTTCTTTCCTCACTTTATTTCTCTTCCTGATTGTGTGAAACAGTCGGGAGTTCTCTGTGGAGACTCAGTGTTCCAGACAAACTCATCCTCCACTCATCACGTTTGATGTTTTTACAGTTACGACCTTTTGTCTTCTTCTATGATTCGTGTCAGACAGAATTTTCTGTCTCTTTGGTGAATCTTGTTTATCCTTTAGTACTTCAGTCCACACGCATTCGCTCAGACACTATTTACACCAAAGTGAAGCCAAAACACCTCCTGGTGGCCGTCTGCAGTATCAATCATATAACCTATGACCTTTTCAGCAACAACAAAAGTTTAAGTTCCTCAAAAAATCATTTGCAAAGTCAAACCATGGCTGAAATTCAATTCCAGGTGAAGAGAGTGGTCAAGTAACTTCCTGGTACACCATGAATTGAAACTGTGATGTGACTCTGTTGTCGACTCACTCACCACAAACCCTGCGTCCTGGTTTCAGGCGTCAGAATGACATTCAAAAACACAACATTTTACAGAGGTTGAGAATTTTTCCCGGCATGTTCCGACACATCGCAGACGTCTGTCTCCTGTCTCATTCTGACATATTCCTCTTTTCATCCAACAGAAAACAATAAATCAGTTATGTTCTCTCTCTCTCTCTCTCTCTCTCTCTCACACACACACACACACACACATACCTATATATTCAGGCTGATGCTCGCACTCACTCACACACACACACACACACACACACACACACACACACACACACACACACACAGGAGCGTTGTGTTCAAGAGCTGCAGGTTTAAGTTAAGTTTTCTCACATATTAGGAGGGGCATTAAGTTTCAGTTTTGATATCAGTCTAATTTCTAAAAAATAATAGCAACAACTTCAATAACAATAATAATATTGACAATAGTTTAGAATATTCTGATTAATACAAATAGCATTCTGGTGTCTTTGCACTCAATGCAATTAAATCAGAATATTGTTTTCTGTCATAGCTAATAAATGTGACTAAATCAAATGGTTTAAATATGATTTGATTGAATAAAGTCAATTCTACAATAAAATCAATCAATTATAAACACGTAGGTGTTCATTAAAATTGTATTTTATTTAATCATATTACATTCAAACGATTTGATTAACTCACACAAAATTAGCATTATTGACAACACTCATCTACATGTGACCCTTTATGCTAAACTTATGTCATAAAATGACATGGACATTTTAATAAAATATAAATACTAATCGTCTCTTCTTACTTAAACTGCACTTGAAAGGAGGACTTGTTGGCCTTAGTCGTCGACTTCAGGCTGAAAAGCACCAAAAACGTAAACAACTGTGCGTCTGGCTGAAAGCCTGTGTTTATGTATAAATTGTATAAGCACCCAGTCTGCATGTGAGAGCATCAGACACTCAGACATTCTGCTGTAATTGTAGGTTGAACCTGAGTGAAACTTCACCACACAAGCCAATCAGATTTAATCATTCTGTCGTCGCTGTGAGAGTGGAATACAAATTAGTGGAGAATTCAGACAATGTATGTCTCTGTGGATCTCTGTGATGCTTTCAACTTACGTATATGCTTTTAGAGATTCCAGTTTGTGGATGGAGCAACTTATTTTTGTTGGGTTTTTTTTTCAAATTAAAATATTCATAAATAACGTAACATTAAGAATATTAAGAAAAGTATTAAGAAATCAACATCAGACCAAAGATATCACTGTACTACTTTATGCAGCAATCAAACAGATCATGTAATGGCCTGTAATACCACTTGTTACCACTTGATTGAGGAAATACTTCATAATAATCTGTTGATTCAAGGAACTTTAAATTAAATTAAACATCCTCGGCCTGTATATTCAGAGCAGAGAGACTGGTGATAACCAGTATCATGGTAGAAACACCATGGGGCCAATCATGTAAGTTGCCTAATCTAAACCAATTGCAAGTATTGATACATTTAGTGTGTACTTCAATAATGTAGAAAACAACTGTTTGTGTCATTGATTGCTAAGCTGGGCCTTATCCTCGCATGTTATGGTGTAAAGTAGTAAAACTGCAATGTGTTTTGGTTGCTTTATGTTACATCAGTTTTACTTCAACCCATAGCTCTGCATCGTGCTTCAAACATAGAGTTATAAATACACACACACACACACACACACACACACACACACACACACACACACACACACATCAGACAAACTTCCCCTGTCCTCGTTCAACAGTTTGAGACACATCATCCTGGTGTCACAGACAAATTCCCAGTTTCCAGAGAGTCAGATGATTTTCCTTCGTCTGTGAGGAAGCTGATTCACTGTCAGACCACCTGCCGATACACGCAGCTGTTTTTCCCAGAGCCTGTCACTGCATGTCCTTAAATTAACTTTACACGCAGCACAACTTTGTATATATATGTGTGTGTGTGTGTATGCATGTGTGTAGGAGTAAAAATTCACATGCATCTGTCTAGGCTCTAAGTGCTTGCAAGTCTTTATCCATTTATCTGTGTGTGTGTGTGTGTGTGTATTTTGCCCCCGCACCACCACAGCACCAACCACAGGAAGAGTGGGAGCGGGAGACGAGAAGTGGACCACGCAGCGGTTAACCTCACGACATCACATGCTCCGTGCTGATTGGCTGTCGCCGGCGGCTCAAGGGTTTATAAACCTCGGCCTGGACCTCAGCAGCAACATCAGCGAGCAGCAAACACCAACCAGGAGATAAACTCAGAGGAAACACATCGTCCCTGCAGCTTCTGGATCAGGTCAGGATGAATATTTGCTTTTGTTTGGTTTGTGAGAGCGCACGTACATATTTATTTAAGTTGCTGGAAATGTGCTTGTTTTGTGAAACTTTACAAATGAGCCAATTAGAAAAAAAACTTTTTTGAATCATGCATGGTGTCCATATACTTTTGGCCATAAACTGTATCATCAAGCTTTTGTGATTTAATGTCAATGAAAAGCTGATTTTGCAAAGGAAGCTCAAAGAAATACTGCAAAATATATAGATGTATATTGTTCTTGATTCAACTTCTACTCTTCTTACTATATACATTCAAAAGTCAGTAAGTACAAATGTAAAAAAATGTTAGTCATTTCAGGTCAACTTCAAATGATTGAAAATGTGAATTTTAATTGTTTTTATTCAAAAGGTTCTGATCTTGTCAAGTGAAACTGAAAAACAGGCAGATTTAGCTGCTCTACTATTCACATTCAGTTTACTTGGTATTGATTGTGATTTTAGATTTTACTTTGAAAATATAAGTGGAATCAAGGTAATGCATGATAAACATTATGCGCTTCGTTGCAGTCAGTTTTCTTCCACTGTGATTGTGCATCTGATTGGCTGATTAGTGTCACTGTGACATCAGGGCAGGAAGGAGAGGCTGCGGCAGCAGGAAGTTATATACTGCCTCATAATGGTTTACGAGAGCCGGGTGGGTCCTGGTGAAACCACACCAAACACTAGACACACACTCTGAACGACCAGCTCAGTCAACATAAAACTGCCTCCCAATGTTTCAGATTCTCATAAACAAACTGGAACTTAACAACAAAACCTAAAACCAACAAATTAAACCAGGATTTTAAAAAAAAAAGTTTCTCTTTTTATCATTGTGATCTAAATTGGATGAATATCATTTGATTTGATTCCATCAGGGGGCACTACTATCTCAATATACAGTATACTGTCAAAGTATATAGACCAGGAAAAGTCAGGAAAGCTCTTTGAAAGACACACAATTAATACAGTTATCACTAGAAGTAGTACAAATCCAATAACTATAATAAACACCTCATCCTCACCTATAGGAACACACACACAAGCACATAGCATCATGCTGCAATACATGAGATGACCCATAACGACATTAAATATTGTGTGTGTGTGTGTGTGTGTGTGTGACGCTAAAGCCAACCGGACTGAGAGGCAGCCGCAAAGTCTTCATATGATCCACATCTGAACGTGGTCCTCACAAAGATACATAAACACAGGACCTCTCACACACACTTACAGTTGTATGGGCATCTATCAAGCTTCTGCTGCCCTGTGGCTTTCCACTTATAACCTGCTGAATTATATAGTATAGGAAGAGTCCATCATTAAAGATGGAGGCTGACACGCCCACTGCATGCACACAAAATGTTAAATTACAGTAAAGGACAGGAAAGGGCTCTATTTTAGGGAGTTTTGCAAGTTTACTTTACAAATCTGACTGACAAAAGACACAGTTTTACTTAAGTCGAGAAAACCTGCAATAATAATAATAATAATAATAATAATAATAATAATAATAAGTACTAAAAATAATCTGATGACTAAGGAGAAAAATACAGGAGAAGAATGTATATGGCATAATTATCATTATGTAACGTTGATTAACTGCTTTTTAAGATTTAAGATATCCACAATATTTACTCATTATTATACGGATATCCAAATTTGAATTGAATATCCCTGACAGGGATAAATATCCCCCACCTAACCCTTTTCTGTCACTTATATTAAAAGTAAATTTGTCCATTCTGGGCTAATGTAAAAACTCCTGACCTGCTCCTGATGTAAATATGAAGGGTGACTGTACTTTCATGAAAACATTAAATTCATCATATTATTGTTCTTTTCTTTACAAATAGACATAAAAGTGATTATCTCACACTGATCTTAAAGGGAGACTTTAACCTAATTGGAATGAAACTAAGGTCATATCAAGGTCATATGTGGTCTTACAATTATTATTATTATTATCAATTATAATTATTGTTTTGTCACGTCAACCTGTGTGTTTGCATGTCATCCTCTTATCCAGACACCAAACTGTGACACCATGAAAGTGGCACTTGTTTTCGTTCTGCTCTTCGCCACAGTTCTCTGTCGGCCGGTGAGTCATTCCGCTGCACTGCAAAACATCTGGTTGTGGATTTTGATATCAAATATGTAGATTCATTCAATTTATTCATCTACTGTCTGACTGTTTGTTTGTCTTTTAGTTGAGGAAAGTGCCTATGAGCAGTTCAGAAAGCTCTGAGGAGGTGGTGAGACGACCAAGTCCAGCAGCTGTGGCTCCACAGATGCGAGCAGCAGCTGTGCCGGTAAATTAAATACTTTTTATCTTGTTTTCATTCACTTTCCCTTTTACTTTTTCTCCTTTTTGTTTGAAAGTTTGAAAGATTCATATTTTGCAGGTGATTTCTTAAGGAACACGTTGCCACAGATCTTTCTCTTACAGACTGTTTGTAGTTTTAGATTTCCTGGAGGTTTGTGTTTTATATTTTTAATGATATAAGTACAGGGTGAAATATTATGATTGACATCGGAGTCTGACTCATAACTGGTCGAGCCTCGGGAGGTTATTTGAAGCTCACCGACCACAGGGTTGTGCTGTGGGGAGGCTCAAATCTGTAACGCATTTTTTGAAACTTGTAAAATAAAAGACTGTGCAGTAAACTGGGTGTGTGGTGGATCAAAACAGAATCCACTTTTTTTCTTTGCACACTGACACTTTATAAACTGTAAAATGAGCATAAATCATTTTGTGTCTCTGGTGTTTCAGGCTGCAGCATCTGCCTCAGACGAGAGCGATGAAAGTGTAGAGGTCGAGGTGAGAGACGTGAAATGAACCAGTGCAAACAAAACAATCTTCACTCATCAATGCTGCTTATCTCCATCTGCAAAGTTCACAGCTTTGTTTTGTATTTCTATTTTGACTTCGGCCTCAGGCGACAGCAACGGTGGGGGATGAATCCAGCAGCCCGGACACAACCTCAGCCACAGACACAGCCAGTGTCGAGACTGACGAAGATGACGATGATGACACAGATGAGGATGTGAGTAAAATATCGAAAAAAAATTGAAAAATATGTTCTTCCATTAAATATTAGGGGTCCAATTAAATTGTGATGAAATATCACACATTTATCTTGTCCCTAATAACATGTCACTAACCCACACTGCCCTGTGTGTCTGCAGGACACTGACGAGGACGAATCTAGCGACAGCTCAGAGTCTGGAGAGTCTTCCACAGCCGCTCCCACCGTCATCATCGTCACAGAGGAGCCTGTGGCTGAAACCACCGCAGACCCCATCGAGCCCACCATCATCACTGACCAGGAGACAGCCCGCGGCGACAACATGGGAGGATACCCCAGCGACTACAAGTCCATCGTCTACGTGGAGGACAAATCCTACCACAAGATTCCCTCTCCCTACAAATCCTACGAGTACATGGGGAAGAAAGTGGCCTACGACATGACCCACGGCAACGAGGTGGAGAAGTCCTACAAAGTGTACAAGGTGACAATTCAAGCTAGCTTATTCAAGTTATGAGAGATGATAGAGACTGAGTTTGAGGATTACTTTCATGCATGGATAACTCATGAACTACAGCCTGCCACCAGGTGGCAGTAGAGACCCTGCCACAGAAGACCTCAGAAGACAATCTGTAGTAGTTTGCCTCATTCTCCAGCAGAGGGAGCTCACCATCTGCGTGACCAGTTGCCATTTAAGTTTGGTGTTGTTTCACTACACAAACAGAGGGCGCTAGCGAGCATAGTTGCCCTGATTTATGACATCAGAGTCTCTAAAAGTATTTGTAGAAATACCGTATGATCACTTTATGTTGATACAAATAGAAATATTAAACTATCAATAATGAATAAATAATATGAATGAATAATCCCCTGCCTCATCTCCAGGCTCTGCAGGTTCACGCTGACATCCTGGAGGAGGACACCAGCACCCCTGAGGTAGAGAGCCAGGGTCTGGACGTCTCCACCCAGGACCAAGAGGTCAACCCCCGACAGGCCTCCCTGCCAGAGGAGGAAGAGGAGGAAGACGCCACCAACAGCGAATCGAGCGCCAGTGATGCCAGCACCACACAGGAAGAGGAGGAGGACGAGAGCAGCAGCGCCTCCACCAGTGCGGAGTCTGAGGATGAGGAGAGTCAGAGCAGCGAGGAGGCCACAGCCACACCAGGGGCTGCTGACTCGGACGAGAGTGACAGCAATGAGAGCGAGTCAGAAGAGGAGGGGGCGGCGCCTGATGCCACCACTGACATGCCAATGGTCATCACTGCTAAATAAGCTCCACCCATCCAGCGCGTGGGGTGGATGGTGATGCCACATTCTCATATCAAACACGCATGCAGCCTCCAGGTGCAACAAAAATAAAAACCCTTCACAACCTCAATTCCCTGCAGGACCAAACAGGAAGTGAGAAGGCTAACTGTTATTATTATTGAAGACTTGATATTTGTGATTATTGGTTTTTGAAGGAGAGAAGCTGCTTTTAACTAATTATACAAATTTATCTCTGACAGCCTTTGAAACCACCAGTTTGACTCTGCAGGGAGGAGGTGGTACCTTTAACAGGAAGTTTACTGACCTCATGACCTTTGTCCCATCACCTCCCATCACTGTGTCACTGCAGGGTCAGAGGTCACAACTGCAAAAAGAGCAGAGACACATACTTGATTTCTGATATCTACACAAGCACATCATTGCTTTTAATCCTGAGTTAACAACAAGCCAACGTACAGTGCTTTTTTTTTTTACATACAAAGAATACATATTTATAATCATATTAAGCATATTATAAAAAAAAAAAAAACTTGTCATGAAGTCGTCCTTCTGTGTGGCTTAGCTTTGTCGCTCGCTAACTTCAAACTCGCTGCTCCTGTAGATAAACTCAAGATTCAGATCCAGGGTTCAAACACACAACATCGTTCAGTTTGTTTGCACAGTTCCTACCTACACTACATGTTGTTTGTCTAATGTTGTTTACTGTAACATATTGTACCATTTATAAAATATTAATAAAGACCTTTTTTCATAAAATGTAGATGTTTGTGTCCAGTTGTCTCACGAGTGCCCCCTGTACAGGGAACAACAACATGGGACGTGCATAGTACAAACGATTCGAAGCGCCACCCTAACTAGTCATATCAAAATAACTCAGCTAACAGCCCCAACAAAGCACTGCCACCACATAAACACCATCAAAACCCCAAGAAATCAAATGACCATGTAACAAAAACACAAAAACAAGCTCAAGTTTCCTCACTTCAAATAAAACCCAGTGAACCAGCAGGCGAAAAAAAGAAGCTCAAATAAACTTTACTGAATCATAAAGTGTGTGTTACCTTTGATGTTTTGTGGTAAAAAGTTATATTCCATCTCAAAACGACGTTGCAAAATCACTAAACCGCTGTTAGTTTTTTGTTTGTTTACACCGGAAGTATGGCTCCCTGGAGTCAGCTATCGTTGACCTCACTTCCTGTTGGAGCGTTGTTTTTGTTTCCAGTGTAAATTTGGGTGCCGCCCCTCGATTTTCTTGACTCTGATTGGTCAGAAAGATGTCAATCATCAAAATTGACCAATCGGGTGCCGGGATATCTTCAGTTCAGTTGTCTGGTCTTATTTGAATGGGGGAAATGTATAAAACGGGCTGTGACTCTTCAAAAAAGACTCAAAAACAGTTGAATTAGTAACTTTAGAGTTGAATCAGTGAAATAAAATTAGTATTCAGTCACAGTTGTTTGTAACTTGAGGATTCAAAAGGCCAATGTGCCGTACAAAGATCGTAAAAACTCCGTTTTACCGTGAAGTGAGTGGTTTCAAAACTGTAATTAAGCACTTTGACCACTAGATGGGCCTAATGTACCAAACTAAGAGTTCAGTTGACCCACATTGTATTGATATGGTCCTCATCTGCCTGCA
>JAFBJT010003751.1:91808-102895 GCA_016785325.1 Chascanopsetta lugubris | reverse complement strand
AAGGGGGGGGGGGTGGGGGCAGTAGGTAGTATGATGATGATGATGATGATGATGATGATGATGATGAGAGAAGAGATTTAAAAATAGAAACGACAAAACTAAAGCTTGAATTAAACATTGACTTGTACTTGCTGCCGTTTCCGGCTTTACGTCCTCGCTGCCCTGGGAGTTCTCTTGATTTGCTGCAGCAGACACGTGCGCGCGTTTGAGGTTTGATGTGAGCGCAAACACAAAGTTAAAGGTCCAGTGCGTGGGATTCGGTGGCACCTGCACACGAAGGTGCCACTAACAACACAGCTGCTCCTGATGTGAACATATGGGGCTGATTGTAAGGTAATGGAAACATGGCGGTTATCATCCACTGATGAAAACATGGCCACCGTAGATCTGTTTCATCTCTCTTGTCTGGCAACACGTCCCTCAAACCTAAATCCCACGGACTTGACCTTTAAAAAGCCCCTGGCTGGTGCTTCCCCTTCGTCATCTCACCGCAACAAACGTCTAGAGTGTGGTGACGTGAGTGACGCGTGAGGCCAGACACTGTGAAAGTTGAGGCTGCCCAATGAGAAGAGAGGAGCAGTGAGCCAATCAGATCAGAGCTGGCCTTACCGGGGCCCCTTAAAGGGACAGGCGCCGTTTCGGACACAGGAGATGCAGAAATGGACCGAAGTGTGTCAAACTGGTTCCAAGTCATAAGAGCAATTCAAATGATGAATGTGGACATAAGCAGAGTGTATTTCCTTGATGGCTGCCGTCACATACGGTGAAGGAAGGAGGCAGCTGTTCACTTTAGAAGACTCATAAAAAGGGGTTTTACAGTCGCTTCAGTCTCAGGACGCTTTCGGGAAACGCAGACGAGTCCCGGCCGAGTCATAACTTAACTTTATGTGTGATGACAGAGGGGAGGGGTGTCGGCGCAGGGACGGGTGGGACGTCGGCTCTTGAAGGAGACGGTGACCTCTGACCTCTGCAGAGTCGAGAGAAATGGAGTCCGTGCCTCCTTCCCTTCTCCACTTCCTCGTCCCTCTCCTCTGCTCTGCTCTTGTCAGTTCAGCTCCACTGCCTTTGAGACTTCGTCTCAGACTGTTCAGCATCACTAGGCTCCGCCCCCCCCTCAACAACCCCCCCCCACCCCCACCTGCCTCCCTCCACCACCTCACCAGCCACCATCTCTCACTTCACTCACACTCATTTTCCAAAAAAACACGGAATAATCAAGTTGGCAGAAAAAGAAAAATCATCGCACTTTTTGTGCATCCACTTAACTGAAATCATAAATCATACCCTCGCTGATGATTGACAGCGTGTGGGCGGAGCCAAACGGTGCAGGGAGTGTGTGGACAGTGAGTTATGTCTGGGTTGTGATCCGGCTAAATTACCTTGGCACCAGGTTCCCCTCCGCTGGAGTAAAGAGTTGGACAGAGATGGATGGAAGGAGATGATGAGGTGAGGAGGGAAGTGTGAGGTGCAGAGAGAGAGAGAGAGAGAGAGGGAGGGAGGGAGAGGGAGAGGGGGGGTGAGGTAAGATGAAATGGTGTGAGGAAAGGAGAGGAGGAAACAGTGAGGGAGTGAGCCTGGAATAAGTAAGAGGTGAAAGGCAAGATGCAAATGAAGAGCATGAGGTTGATGAGCGAGAGCGAGGGAGGAAGAGGAGGAGGAAGGGAGGAGACGGGAGATGACAGGGAGGTGAGGGGGGAGAGTGGAAGGTGAAGAAAGGAGGGAACGTGGGAGCAGGAGGAAAGAGGGGGATGACAAAAGTTGTTCCGCACCGAGAGAAATCTAAAAATACGCCGCGAGTGAAATGGAAGGAGAAGAGGGAGCGGAAAGGAAAGAAGGAAGGAAGGGAAGGAGGAAAGGAGGGAGGGGGGGAGGACAGACATCCAATGAGAGAGGGAGGAATGAGGGAGTGGATGAAGAGAAGAAAATCAGAGATAAATCACCAGAGATAATGAGGGAGGAGCTAATCCACCTTAAGCTTTAACTCAAGAGGTGATAAGACCTCTGGGAAAACATGGAGGATGGAGGGACGGAGGGAGAGAGGGAAGGAGGGATGGAGGGACGGATGGAGAGATGGACTGACGGAGGTAGGAGCTCACATGAGCATTGAGGGGTGAGGGAGCGAGTCGACACTAGAGAGAGAGAGAGAGAGAGAGAGAGAGAGAGAGAACAGTGAAGAACAGAGGGAGGAAAACAACAGGAGAAGGAATCGATGTGTCATCATCTCCTGCGCTTGTGAACGCCGCTGTGCAAAGACCACAAGACCGATTCCAATGAACCTTGCGGAGGGGGAGGGGCACAATCCAAGGAGGGACTCATTCGATTTTGGTGTGGATGTGGATCAGGAGGCGGAGCCAGCGGCGCTTTAACGTCCTTCCTGTTTAGCCTTGATGGGCACCCTGCAGCCTTTTCCTGCTTATTTGCCTTATTTTGAAATCCATGGACGTGCGTCGTCGGGACCAGAATCAAAAGTTCCTTTTCAACGTAAAACCAACGACGGCAGAGCAACAAAAACAAAAGGCCGTCGCTGACATTTCCCCTCAATAATCCCCGGTGGCAGACGGTGGCTTCCCCTCGCTGTCTGCTGCCGCTCGGGTCGGGGACTCGCTTTAAAACTTTAATGCCTGACCTTTAAGGGCCCGGCGGGGACGACTCGGCGCGACCTGGCCGACGTTGTACAGATCATTACTCGGCGGCGCCGAGCCGCAGATAAGACTCTGATAAGACCTTGTTAGCTGTGCTCCGGTCGAGGCTGCGGAGCCGGGGTGACGGGGGGCCGCGGCCGAGCGGGAGTCAGAAGAACTCATCATTACCGTTATGATTTCAAAAATGTTGTTGTCGTTTTTTTTTTATGACAATTTTACAGATGAACTGCACCTGTGTGTGTCTGTGCCATCCGAAAACTCACTGAGGGGCTTCGTGGACAAGATGGCTGCCATCTGATAGCAGCCAGCCTCTAGGTACAAGTGTCACTATAAGGGCAGTGTGTGTGTGTGTGTGTGTGTGTGTGTGTGTGTGTGTGTGTGTGTGTGTGTGTGTGTGTGTGATTATGTTCTATCCCTGATGCAATCAGCGCTGGAAGTGAGCAGTGAGGCCGTGAGGGGGCTGAGAGAGGAGTGAACGTGAGCTGCAGAAGGACGGGGGGACGGGGGGGGGGGGGGGGGGGGGGGGGGGGGGGGGGGGGGGGGGGGGGGGGGGGGGGGGGGGGGGGGGGGGGGGGGGGGGGGGGATATAGCGCGGGATGGAGACGGCCCCCTCGGGATCCAGAGAGGGTCCAGCGCTCGCGTGTCACGGCAGGAAAGGGAACGCGGGGCCGAGGGGAGAACGAGGGGCTGCTTTATACTACTACTTATACTACTTTATACTACTTTATACTACTGTGTAGTGTAGTAGTATAGTATTCTGCTGTGTAGTATTATATCACTGTATCTTCTAGAATCATATTGTATTGTACGGTATCCTACGTCATCATGTACTTGTAGTGTACAGGATATTATACTAGGATACTGAACTCTATCATATAGTACTGCGTAGTATCCTGTGATCTCATGTATTGTACAGTTTCCTCCTGTGTTGTCTCCCACAGAATCCTACTGTTTGGTACCAGATATACTCGTATCATACTTCATATCCGAGTGTATTGTACATTGTACTGTATTGAACAGTATCATCCATCCGTTTCCCGAGTCTCCCTCTGAAGGCCTCCTCAACATATACTGTGTTCCGCTGAACACACACACACACACACACACACACACACACACATATATTTGTGATTAGTAAATGTACAAGGACGCTCTCTGACGTGAATGTGCTGACTCAGGTCGTGTCAGAACAATTAAACAGCGCACAGAGTCCGAACCTTAACTCCGACTTTAACCTTGTGGATCAAACGGCACCTGGAGGAGTCAGAAGTCCACACTTTGCATCACTGCTCAAACTCCTAATTGACACACACACACACATTCTCTCTCTCTCTCTCTCTCTCTCTCTCTCTCTCGCTCTCACACTAACAAACACAGCACTTGCTTTATGGGCCCCAGGAGGCGTCGAGTAAAACTGCATTCTGACCGCTTTATGTACTGGTCAATTTAACTCTGCTGACATCGGCATATTAAAAATGCATGCGCCTCAGGATGCAGAGACCACTGTGTGTGTGTGTGTGTGTGTGTGTGTGTGTGTGTGTGTGTGTTCTGTATGTGCCTGCAGGAGCGGAGGATGCAAAGCATCTTAAAACATGACGTTGTTACACTGGTGTGCGCATAATGGACTTATTTACACAATGAGCTCATGTTCAAAGCGTCCAATTAACACACACACACACACACTAGAACCATGTAGTGTGTGTGTGTGTGTGTGTGACAGCGTCTCCGTACTCACATGGTCTCGTCGTTCTGGAACTCCAGTTTCCCGGCGGCCAGCTCGTAGTCCTCGCCCCCCTTGGCCGTGCCGTCCAGCGTGCGGTAGGGGACGGCCACCAGGCCCCGGGCCCCCGAGGTCCGCAGCACCTTGACCTCCATCACGCCCACGCTCTCGCTCACCCTCTGGCTGGCGCCCTCGAAGGTGAAGATACCTGGGAGAGGAAAGCACGGAGATTTGAAGGGGCTGGGGGGGAGGGGGGGGGGCTGTGGAACACCTACACTCTCCCCCTGCTCTCCCGAGGTGCGCGGCGGGAACGTGGAGAGGCTAAGGGATTACCCACCCACGCCCTCCTATTATGGGATGTAAGCATGAGGCCAACACCCGCCCACTGCTCGCGCACGCCTCTATTCTCTTCACATCCAATCAAGCGGCCGGAAGCGAAACCAAGTTGCTGGAGGTCTTGTGAATGTGGCCGTGGGACCCGCTGCCGTTGTCCTGCGAGGAGGATTCAGCGCAGAGCTGCGCCGCGTGCGCCGAACGCTGACTCAGCTGTTTCTCCCTCCGTCTCCGCTCGCCGGCGGGATTTCGCTAAGTTCTCGGATTTAAGCGCGGAGGTGGAGCGAAGGGGCACAGGGGTCCCGTCAAACTGCGCGCGGAGCCTCAGGACAACAAACATCTTCTGTGTCACTGCACCTTTATCACAAACACTCGGTTAAAGGTGCAGTGTGAAAATGTATTTTTCCCCATTACCCGTAAATGAGCCCACGAATGTACAGCTACGTTAAGAGCGGGTCCTCTCTACGGGGGCCGCCATGTTGCTACAGTAGCCCAGAGTGGACACACTAAGCACCTTCTGAGTTTTAAGGACACCTCCCGCGCGAGGGTGAGGTGATGGCTGCGACCTGCAGCTTCACCTCTAGAGGTCAGCGAATCGCACACGCTGCAGCTTTGACTCTTACCGGCATGGTCGTCATCATAGATGGTCACGGTGGCGGTGTGGTTGTCCCCCAGCACGGCTTTGGGCGTGGCGCTGGCATCCAGGGGCGCGGTTCCGATCTCGGGGTAACCGACCACGCGCGGGTTACTGAGGTGGACGTAGAAATACTCGTCCTCCTCGAAGATGTCGTCGTCGATCACTCCCACTGTGATCTCTGCCACGAGGAGGGAGAACAATCAGATATGCTGTTTACGCGGGTTTTTTTGGGGGGATGGGGTGGGGGGGGACATGCCACGGACTCAGCTGTTCCCCCCGGTGCAGTGGTCTCTACCTTTGAGGGTCTCCCCGGGCTTGAACATCAGCGTTCCTTCTGCAAACTCGTAATCGGAACCTGCGTTGGCTGTGCCGTCCTCCGTGCGATAATCCACCTGAGGGGAGGGGGGAGGGGGGAGGGGGGGGAGATAGCGGCGACGCAGCGGAGATGAAAGGAGGGAGGGAGCGTTGGAAACGAGATGAAACAGATGTGGGGAAAGGAAAGAGCAGATATGCGCGGAGGGAGAGGAAGAATGGCGGCGGAGGAGGAGGAGGAGGAGGAGGAGATGGAGATGGAGGAGGATGGTGGGATGAAGAGGAAGAAGAAGAGAGAGAGAGAGAGAGAGAGAGAGCTTCATTAGACGCAGCCCTGTGGTCAGATACAGTCTGAGGATAATGACTTTGAAGATGGTACAACTAAACTTTCCCTCCATCCTCCTCCCTGTTCTCTCCCATCCTCTCAACACCATCTGCTTCCCCTCATCCCATCCCACACACACACACACACACACACACACAGATACACATCACTTACACATCCCATAATGTCTCCTTTTATGTCGAGAAGGGAAAAAAAATAATCATGTGCTGTTCTTGGTCTGGAGAGCTGAGTCGGCGGTTTCATGTCGGTGCTGCTATTGTATCATACTAACTCTATTTTTAGCCCTTTGTGACATGTGCATAGGGACCACGGCGCCGAGGGTTATTATGGGATGCTGCTGTCTAAACTGCACGGCCAACGTTTTCAATGCGAGTGAAAAAGTATAAAATAAAAAAAGAGTAGTTACTGTAATAAGAGTTGTATTGTGATTGGTCGCTGCATCACAGCCAATGACTGTAACACTATCACTATTATTACTTTGCATATCCATACATATGCAAATGAAGGTAGGATCCAGTGACATCTTGTGGTTACATTTTACAAGATAAAATCTCTAAAGTCTGTGCCGGCTGGACCACTGTAAAAACATGGTGGTTCAACATGGCGGCCCCCATAGAGAGCCCCCCCCCTTTCATCTTTCATCTGTATGCAGGATGAGGGTGGGGGGGGCACTGGGGTAACAGTGAGTGGCTCAGGTACGGTTCCACAGGCACACACTGCCCCAGGGAGGGCTTTAAAGTAAAAAAAGCTCTTTGTCAGAGTGTGGGTCCGCTGCTAAGACCTCCATCAATGAGGCTTTGAAAAGAACTTTTTTTTTCCCACCCGAACCCAAAGTTGCGCTTCCTCTGTGCGTCCTCCGCTCGACCCCAACCTCCTCATCCCCTCACTCACCAGAGATGAGGAAAGTGAAGACTCTTTTAGAAAGTGAAGAATTTCCATTTTTAGATCACACACACACACACACACACACACACACACACACACACACACACACCTTGACGGTGATGCCAGCGTCTCCCCCGTGCCGGCCCACGGTCAGCTTCAGGGAGCCACAGTTTTCAAAGCACTGGTAGAGCGAGGGTTCGAAGTCCAGCCTGACGGTGTGAGGGTCGTCCTCCTGCGCCTGGGTCTCATGGCTGCTCACCACCTGGAGCCATGACACAAAATGTCGTCCATTCACAGATGAATGCCATCCATCATTGTGTCTGAGGAGGAACCACAGCCTGACAGGCCAAATACGGAGCGCGGAGACACTCGCAGTTCACAGAGTGGCCACTCGGGGCTGTGTCCGAGAGCGAGTCGATCCCCACAGACTCCTAATGTTACAATGACACTTACAAACTTCTGTTTTGCTCTTCATCACTTTTCCTGAACTGTACGAGTGGTGAATCTTTTTCTATCTTCCAGCCTATCGAGGTTTGAGAGGGGGAATATTTAAGGGGCGTGGCCTCTTGAGTGACACCTGTGCCGACCTGTTGCGGATGCTGCGACAGCACCGTGGGCCCACCCCCCTGCTCCACCTGCGCTCCGCCTCTTTGCCACCTTTTTGGAGGAACCAGGAAGTAGGAGGAGTTGGCCGTCGGCAAGATGGCGACGAGTGAACCGCCCACTATGAGTATACATACATTATATATATGTGTGTGTGTGTGTGTGTGTGTGTGTGTGTGGTTGAATTCACTCTCTAGAAGCTGTGAAAAATAAATCCATCCGCCACAGGAGGACGGGGGAGTGGTGATAATCAGAGTCGGTGCGGCTCCGCGCTGCGAAGCGTCCGATAGATGGAGGGCGGAGGAACATTTAGCAACATTCCACCGCTGATGTGAAACATGGCGTCTGACCTTGCGAGCCTGATCGGCCGCGTGCTTCTTCAGGATGTTCCCGGCGCCGATCATCATCCTGGTGGCCTGGATGCGATAGAAGGCCCTGCTCTTCTGCTGCTGCATCAGCACCTGATCGCAAAAAAAATAAAATAAATAAAACACACAAATCTCTCAGCAAAGCCAAAGCATCGTCTCCGGGGGGCAAATGTATGACTTCATTAGTTTGAGCGGACTTGTGGCGCTTTCGTGGCGCTTCGGCTCCGGAGCCGTCGGGCGGATGGAAAGGTTCGGCAGCGAGCCGTGAATCTCGCCCCGTGGGGAATTCAGCCTCGTGCCTCCTCTGGGAGGTCGGAGGTCCAAGGTCACCGCCGCGCTCACTCTGGATGCGCTGCGCTGCAGCCCCACTTGGTGTTTCAGCTTAAAGGTGCAGTGTGTAAGACTTCAGTCCGTTTTTCTCATGTCCATCGATTGAAATCGGAACGCAAATCAATTATATACAGATATTTGTACGAGTAATGACTTGCTTTTCACATAAGCCTCGAATGAGCTCTGTCCCGTGTATTTACATCAGGAGGGGCTCCTCCCTATGGGGGGCCGCCATGTTTTTACAACAGCCCAGAAGCTGATGGATACAACATCACACAACTTCACCCATAGATGTCAGCAGATCTCACACACTGCACCTTTAAGATAAGGTTCAACAGTGTGTCAAATCCACCGTCTCCGAGACCCCTCCAAACACACCGCCCTGCACTCTGTCGCCAAATCGAATGGTCCATGTCAATCAATACCTAATGATTTCAATGGAAGTGAACGGGTGACTTGTAATTTGAGATCCTGATGATGCGCCAAATTGAAAATGAAGAAATTGCCCAGTCTGGCTGCAGAGATCATTCGATTACATCTGGCATCTATTTGAATTGAGGGGAGGTGAAGCGGAAACTTTCAAATCTGCATCTCGTCCGACGGAGGGAGATCAATAATTACGGGTTTAGTTCAAACGCTCATTCGTTTTTGTTTTTCTGTTTTTCTGCTGAGCTCGACGTTCTGTCCAGGTACAACTCGCCCGCATCATTTGACTCCATGTTCATCGCGACCAGCGGAGCGTGGGTTCACCAAGCGATGACTTGGAGCGGAGGCACAGGGGGGAAGGATGGATGGGAGCCTGGTGGAGCCAGTTTAATGGAAAGTGTCGACGGAATGAACTTTTTCTCCGTCTCTGCTCTGTTGTCACCTCCCACATCTGCCTCGTTATCACACTCACATCGTCACACTCGCAGGAGGCACTGGTGAAAAGTGATGAATGATGTAAGCGTCTCGTTTATACAAGTCTGGAATTACTTTAAAGGTACAGTCTGCAAGATTTACATGACATTCCTTGTAATGATACTGGCAGAAATGGGATGTAGGAGATGGGGTGACCTTTTTAGAAGTACCACCATGTTTTTCTACAGGAGCCACAAATGGTCAAACTGTCACCTTATGAGTTTTCATCATAACTGAGGGCGAGCACAGATTCTCTGCGCGTGGAAGGGAAGGGTGAGGTGCAGCGTATCACGCTCACCACTAGATGTCACTAAATCTCTGCTCGGGCAGAAACAGACCTGGACGGTCGATCCGACTCTGACCGTAACACGGCGCGCCGCCCATTCTGCGAGACCCCGCCTACTTTTCCCCTAGTGGCCGTCTCTGGTATCAGGGAACTGACAGTTACTTTATGTCTTTCAGCTAAGCTAAGCTAAGCTAAGCTAAGCTAAGCTAAGCTAAGCTAAGCACATCGCTCACCTGATAATTCGCCATCTCGATCAGCTGCTCCATGTCTTTGTCCGGGTGCCTCTGCTTCAGCTCCTTCAGCGTCCTCGCCATGTCCCTCCTGGCCTCGTCCTCCTCGTCCTTGGGCCCGCCCTCCTCCATCATCCCGCCGTCCATCCCGCTGTGACAGTTCAGCGCCATCTGCCCGTCCAGCTCCAGCATGTCCATCTTGGTGAAGCCGCCGGGGCCCAGGGCTCCGCCCCCCCCGTCCACGCCCCCGTCCGCCGCGCCCTCCGTCTCGATGATGATGCCGCGGTTCTTGTCGGCGCGGTAGCGCTTGCGCACGTACTTGTAGAAGAGGAGGCGGCGGTCGGCCACCCAGGCCTGGAGCACGCAGAGCGGGAAGCAGAGGAAGGTGAGCACGGCCTCCCACACCTACGGGGGGAGGGAGGGGGGGGGGAGTCAGAACGACAGAAACTTTGCTGGTTGGAACGGCGTGCGCCTCGCTGCCCCTCCTCACCTCCACCACGCCGGGCGAGAAGACGCTCAGGATCAAGTAGAGCCAGATGTAGGCGAAGATGCTCCACGCCGCCGTGACGAAAAACACCCGCAGGTGCTTGATCCTGCGCGTCTCTCCGTCGGGCACCACGTACACGCACAGCGCGATGATGACGAACATGTTGAAGGCGGCGCTGCCCACGATGGTGCTGGGGCCCAGAGAGCCCGCCTCGAAATCGTGGCCGCACACCTGCGGGGCGGCGAGAGTCACGTTAGCGCGTTCCCATTCGGCCCGGCGGCGCTTCAGCGCGACGTACCCACCTCAATGACCGACAGCAGGATCTCGGGGGCGCTGGAGCCCAACGCCATCAGGGTGAGATTGGACACGGTCTCGTTCCAGATCCGGACCGTGGTCGTGGTGGTCTCGCCGTTTGGCCTCTTAATGGTGATCTCCTTCTCCTGGGAGGTTATGACCTGCAGAGCGAGGAGAGGAATTCAATGTAGAGGAAGAGGAGTCAAGAAAGGGCGAGAGGAGGGTAGGAAAGGGGAAGGAGGGAACCATATTGCGTTGGGAGGATGATAATGATCGAAGCCGTACTTTATTAACTGTGAGACTACAATCGACCACCAGGGGGCCGTCGAGTTAACATGGCTTGACCTTTGGGCCTGTCTTCTCATACTGTACCTCTATGGACGACATGAAGCGGTCGGCGATGATGCTCATGCCCAGGAACATGTATATGAGAGCCACGAAGTAAACGATGGCGCGGGCCACTTTGTCCCCGACGGACGGGTTCTGAGGGTTCCACACGGGCAGCACCACTCCTGAGGCACAGACACACAACCGGGCAAAACAACACAAAGAAGGTTCAGTGTTGTGTTGTCGTCGCTCTCTCTCACACACGTTGTACACAGAGTATATACAAAGCTTCCCATCCATCCATCCCTCTATTCATCCATCCATCATCCTTCCCTCCCTCCATCCATCCCTCATCCATCCATCATCCAACCCTCCCTCCCCCCATCA
>JAFBJT010003751.1:67794-89539 GCA_016785325.1 Chascanopsetta lugubris | reverse complement strand
AAGAACATGGTGGAATGTAAATATACATTAATGGGCTTATTCAAGGGTATTGGAAAAAGATAATACATTTAGGTGTTTATGAATTCAGGAAAATATCAGTATATAATTGTTTTGTACTATTTTTCAAAGTGATAAAAATGAATGCAATCTTACACACTGCACCTTTACATTTTCCCTTTCCAAAATTCAATCAAATGAAAATTAAATGAGACCATATGAAGTACAGCTGCACTAACTTTCATAAAATAATGAATATCTGTTCAATAATTGTGCTTGTATAATCATCGACGTTCATCATACATCATTATCAGGGAAATCAACAAATACTTTACAAAATGTTGCATTTCACAATGTGACCGTTCATTATGCGTAAGCCAAAAAAAATCTTGGATCCATCCTCTGATTGGGATCTGAACCAATATTTAAAGTGGTCTCTCCTCAACCACACCACATCCTTTCCCACGTCTCTTGTTAATCCGTCACTGGGCTTTTGCATAATCCTTGGCCGAGGTAAAGAATGCAGTGTCCTCTCCCTCTTGGCCGGTTTGAAGATAAGCATGAAACTTCAAATATGTGAAGTTTTCCCCTCACCGCCGTTTGAGTTGCAACTGTGAGAGTGAGACGCAACATCCAGAGGTAATCCAAGACAAATGGTTCTGAAGAAATGACATGTTCTTTCTTGATTCCGTCCCTTCATGTGTTTATTTTGGAGACTGTAAAACCATGCAGCTTGAATCAGTTTGACGTTACCCACATTTTCCATGTTGTAAAGCACAAGAGGAATAGGACAAATGAGAATGACAAATCCATATGCTTCACGTAAATGTCTTAAAGCTTTGAAAGTGGACTTCAAGACCGTGTCTCCATCTGGGGTCGAAGGTCAATTTACAGATCTGAAGCTGAAAAATGTTCCACCAAATTCTTTCAATTTAAGATCATAAAAACAACTTTGACTCTAGTGGAGCAAAAAAAAAAAAATCTTTGAGGGTGCAGTGTGTAAGACTTCATTTGTGTCACTTTGTCATTTAAAAACTGTAAATATTACAAAACAATGACAAACTGACATTTTCATGAATTTATAATCACCTAAATGTACTGTCTTTTCCACGTTGCCTTGAATGAGCCCATTCATTCATATTTGCCATGTTTTTACAGTGGATTTTGTGAGTATTGATGACAACTGAAGTCCACCGTCGGTTCTCCTGCGCGCTGGAAGGGCTGAGGTGATGGATGCAGCACGCAACTTCACCTCCGGATGTCACCCAATCTTACACACTGCACCCTTTCAAAGGAGTCGAGGCAATTCTGTTTTCCGGTTAACACACTGTTTAACGGCACTCTGTCTCTCATCTGGCTGACTTCTTCAGCATGTCAGTGAGAGAGAGAGGGAGAGAGGGAGAGAGAGAGAGATAGAGAGAGAGAGAGAGAGAGAGAGAGACATTAGCCCATTATAGAGACTGGCCTCTCCTTAGACACATGCACTCACCAGATGTTGCCAGGAGGATTAGAGAAGAACCTCCAGGTATGTGTGTGTGTGCGTGTGTGTGTGTGTGTGTGTGTGTGTGTGTGTGTGTGTGTGTATCTGCACACGTGTTTGTGTGTGTGTGTTCATGTCAGCCCTCCACAACCGCCTCCCCTCCTGCATCTGCCAAGATTTACGGCCGGCGTTTTTCCGACAACAAAGTCGGCTTCCTCTCTTGAAACCCCAGCGGGGCAGCAGATTGCGAATCAGAGGGAGAAGCAGGTTCCTCAACCCAAAACAGGTGAGTCGGCCTCTTGCCTCACTGGGCCGAGCCCAGTGTAAAAATGATTCCCCTCCAAGTCCCTGGACGCTCGGGTTTTTTATCTTCCGGCATACAGTTCACACGGAGCCCATCTGTTTTTCATATCAACGCACTTGCACTCGCCAGCGCCGGGGTCTCCTGGTCTGGCCTGCAGGGGTCGGGAGGACAGAATGAAGCAATAAAATCAAAGCCGGCCCCCGTGACTATGATGTCTGCCGTCGATCTGAGGAAATCTCTGAAGGTTTTCATTATGGAATATGATGATGGTGTTGAAGCAGGAGGGGCATGTTAAAGACCCAGCAGGGCTGTTGGGGTGTGAGTAATGATCTCACGGAGCAGGGCCACAGACAGGTTTACGGTTCCCTGCGGCCCCGACATGTTAAGGGTGCAATCCGATTCAGCGGAGAGCCTTCTCCGTTACATGCTGCCGAGTGCATCACGCCGCGATGGAACCCATTGTGTTTTGATTGATCATCTCTACGAATATGTTGACGGCATTTATATCAGCGGCGTCTCGTCTCTTTGCTGTGACGTCTTTGTAGGGGGAGAAATCCTGTCTGTGGACCAACACTTTTATTGTCCCATCCTCTGTCTGACGCACGGTCCACCGACCTGTAGACCATCATATTCTCACTACACGGTTTAATGACATCATCACGCCCTGCAGTAAATTACTTTTATAGCTCGAGGGAGGCACATGTCCTCTGGCGTAACTGTGGGACTGGTACGGACAAGACATATAAAAACAGGAGCGTCGTCTGCATATCAAGACATTTTATTTTCTATACATGTGGATTTGTGTATGTTTGAACAGTTATGGCGCGTTTATGCACACAACCTACACCGAGGTCTACGTTACAGCCTCTGAAAACGTAACGAAAGCCTCGACTTGAGACCGTCAACAGGCCGGTAAGTCACAAGGAAGTCCCACATTGATTAAGACAAAAGAAGAGAAGACGACACAATCGGCTTCCTTTGGCAGGAGAAGAACAAGAGGAGAGGCCATTAGACCAACCCAAAATGGACCATCAGATCCAACTAGCTCCCTCTACCCTGCCTGATCAACATGCGCCTATAATGGAACCCCCCCCCAAAAACAACACCCCCCCCCCCCAAATAAAACCAAAAAAACCCCAAATAAAACAAAAAAACATAGCAACCAATCAAAGCTTAGAAGCTAAACAAGCTGCTCAATCAGAGAGACTCAGAGTTTCTCTTCCGGTGTCTCATTCGAGGCCTGGTTGACTCTCCACAGACAACAGACCAACATCCTCGATTCTTAGGTTCACCAATAAGGAGTCAATCGTACAAAACCTAAACCAGAACATAAACTAAACAGGGAGGAAAAGACAGAGGGAAAAAAAAAAGGTTTCATTATTCATTCCTTCATTAACCCCCCCCCCCCCCCCCCCACAAAACGAACCCCCCCCCCCCGGCCCCCCCTAAAAAAAAAAACGGGAAAAAAAAGAAATACGCAAAGGACTTTGTTTTTCTAGTCAGACTCAAACAGGAAGAAATGCCTTACAGTGCTCAAGTGAATATATGAGGCAGAGGCGCAGCCGAGGTCCGTCAGAAACAACACAAAGGTCCTGGTAACAAAGAACAAGTGTTATTCATCCATGTGTTTACAGCAGCGCTGCCCTGAACATCATCTATGATTCATCCTTGTTTATTAGAGCCGGAATTTACTCTTCACCTTAACTTCACCCTCACCTCTGAAGGTGACACACATGAGAGAACGTCTGCATGTGTTGTCTCAACCGCCCCCCCCACCCCCCCGACTCCCCCTGACCAGACCAGACGGATTCTTTCAAAGGCCGCTCCCTTCCTCTGGACGAGCAGCCGTTTGGCAGCAGATCTGTGTTGCGAGATGTGTCTTCCCCCCTCGAGTTCAACATCAGAAGGTGAACTATTGTCCTTATCGCCATCCCAGTGGTCGTGGGACGTTATTATAAGTCGAGCCATTTCAAGGCGCAACCTCTTGACCAGCTGTTAGAAACCTGTCAGGAGCAGAGATAAAAGCCTCAAAGATTTCCCCTCACATTTTTTTCTTCACTGCTCACTGAGGTCCGGCTCATTTTCACATTCGTAAAGCGATGAGACGGAGGGTTCACGAATCCTCACGTTTTCTGCCCCTCGATGTCACCAGGACAGAGCAATCAGCCACTGATGAGCTGATATTTTGAACTGGATCCGCTCAAACCAAGGGGCAACCTCCAGTGCAGACGGGTGAAGCGCAATAGGAAGTTAAAAAACTTCATAGGGTGGCCACTGGGGGCTGACTCCAAAAGGGAGCAACTCCCCACAGACTCCCCTGGTCAACTTTAGAGGTGAATGACACATGTTTAAAGCCTGGTACAAACTTTGGATTCGGTCTCAATCAGCCACGTTTCCCCCCTGACTCTAACTGCACAGGGTTTTACTGGATCGACGTTTGAAGCATACACATATTTGAGGACATGGCTTCTTACCTGACAGCTGATGCTACGGCACCACGGGCCCACCGCCGCTCCATCTTTGCCCCTCTCCTTTGGGAACCAGGAGAAGTTGGGATTCGGCAAGATGGCAACAACTCGCTTCAAATGCACTCTGAAGAAACCGGCGGGCGACGTCGCGGACGCTATACGTCCATCTTTATATTCAGTCTCTGGTTCTAACACATTTCTCTGAGAGAAAGTAGCAGAAAGAAAACAAATTAAATGAGTTAAATGCGTGAAAGGGATGAAAAACGATTTTCATTACTTGCCCAATTATGCATCTTATTTGGCTGGTGGGTTTTCACACTGAGAAACCATTAGTGATTCTTAAAGAAACACAACCAAGGGAAATTATAATAACAGGGATTGAAACTACCCTCCTTTTTATTCATTGAAAAAAAGTTTATATTGTGTGTGTATAGAGATGAGCAGACACCGGTCTTAATGATGCACTGTTGTAAAAATGAAAATTGCGCTGTGCTTACATATTAGTCATCTGTTACCACTGTAATACCATTGTGCGGATAATAAAAAAAAAATAAAAAAAACCTAACAAACAATGAGAGATGGTTGTAAAAAAAAAGCACAATAAAACAATAGCAATATATTTTTCATTTCTCCCAGGGTGAAAAAAAAAATCTGTGAAATAATAACTTTATGGGAGGAATCCATGTGTCACAGGAGCAAATAATAATTACATAACACAAACAATAAACACATATTATGGGATGTTATCAAATTTGCATATGTGGAGGAAAAACTCATTAGATGTTGCAGCCCACCCCCTTCCCGCCCACACAGTCCTTGATGAGACTTATATGAAACATTAGTTAAAACAGCTGCAGCATCAGAGTGCAACAGAGGAGACGATTATACTCGTACTCTTATTTTGAAAATGTCATTTTAAAAGATAAAACGTCGACCTTCTGCACAATCTCTGGTTCAGAATCACTCTTAAATCCATAGCATGTCTGGGAATGCACATCATCACATGACCACTCTGATGTAAACAGGAGCAGCAACTATCACTTGATTCATCGCCTGTCTTCCATATTTGTCAGTAGCTGTATCCAAACACAATGCAGAATTTGAATATAGCATTGTAATCGCTTATCCATGTTACGAGAGCTGAGTCTGATTGGACTGGACCGGAGTCATATGATGAGAGCTTGGCAAATCAGCGAAGGCGACATCGTGTGACCGATAAGACCAGCGCCGTGTGCTGAACGAGCTCTGGTACATTTGCGGGGTCAGTAGGTGTTGCTGTAGAGGAAATGCAGCAATTACACCCGAAAGCACACTGACGCTCCACTGCTGAACACACAGCCCATGTGAACAGCATTGCTGTTCCACCAGGCTCACGCAGCCGGTGCGGGCCGGATCTCAGCCACTCTTTCTGATGGCGCAATCGGCGGCACGGCGGCCGCTGATCCGACCACATACAGTGAAAAAGAAACCGCGTTTGTCTCTGGACATCAGACGGATCCGTAATGATGTTGATGCGATATCAAACAACGGCGCAGATGAACGGGGGCCTTCGCTCAGCCCCCGTTCACGCGCACAAACAACAAACGTGTCGGGTGGAACGGGCGGAGGAGAAAGCAGCCCTGCCGGTATAACCTCCTGTTTGTAGTTGCAGACTCGGAGGAATAGTTGTGATTACTCCACTGACTGAATCATCTGCAAGGTCAGCCCCCCCCCCCCTCTCCCTCTCCCTCCCACTCCTCTGCTCCGCTCCCACTCGGCAGCCAAGTGCTTCATATGGCTGCCAAGACATATTCATAGGCATATTGGAGCATCCAGTTACTGGCAGTGTTCTCAGACACTTAAACACATGTCCACCTACACACACACACATGAAAATTGTAAGCTGAGTAAACACACTGGTGCTGTATTTTCATGCAGTTAAGAGTGAGGATCACTTTCATAAGTGAACACTTGCTTTTTTTCTGCTCTTGCGAGGACCAACGACCCTCCGCCTCAAAATTGTTATGATTTCATAGCCCCCCTTTCGCTAAGGATGGTGTTTATTCCGAGCCCAGGGTTCCAATAATCTTATTGGTCCAGGAGCAGTGTGGTGTGTTAAGGGGAATGTTACTGGTTTTAAAGGGACAGTGTGTAAGATTTGGAGACATCTAGAGGTGAAGATGCATGTTGTATCCACACTTACCCTTCTGAACATGCAGGAGAACCAATGGTCGACTTTAGTTGTCAATAAAACTCAAGGGATGTCTAGTATGTCCATTGTGGGCTACTGTAAAAACAATGGCGGCCCCCGTAGAGAGGACCCGCTCCTCATGTTAATGTACATTAATGGGTTCATTTCAGGGTATTGGGGAAAAAATAAAGCATTTAGGTGAATGTGAAAATGTCAGAATGTGATTGTTTTGTAATATTTTTAGAAGAGACAAAAACAACCAAAATGTTGCACCTTTAAGGGTAATGGGAACAAAAATACGTTTAGGTCATTATGAAAATGTCAGCATGAGATAAAAAAATGGGGGAAAAAAAGACTGAGATCTCACACACTGCACTCCTTTAATATGGCTCCTGTCAGAAACCTGTTGACTTGAGAGAAAAATGAAAAAATGAACAATCAAACTCCGATCAAGTGAAAACCAAGTGGTCCGAGTCATTTCCAATCATCCACCCACCAATTACCGATGTAATAAAAAGTGACTGATGACTGACAATAACCTCATCATCCATCGAAATGCTGTCATCACTGTGACAAAGAGAACTCAGCACCTTCTTCCCACAGCCACACACACACACACACACACACACACGCTCACACTTACTCACTCTCTCGCTCTTTGAAAACTGCACCACTCACTATTGATTGAACGCTGGAAGCGCTCCCGAGTCTTTCGCTATCAAAGGACATAATCAAGAACGGAAAACAAATTCAGCTCCATTGTAGCGGGGCCCGCGGATAGCGAGCGCGGCGCTGTGGCCGCCCACCGCCGAGCCCCTGCGGTTTGCCGTGTAACCACGGCTGATGAAATATTCAGCAAGGTGCAGCCCGGCCACCTACGGGGTTCAACGGGGCCCCGGTTACAGTTACAAGTCAGGCTCGGGGGGCCGGGAGCCCTGCCGGGAAAAAGGTCGCCGTTCCTCTCTCTCTCTCTCTCTCCTCGCTGCGCATGACAACAAACAAACACAAAGGGCTGCATTCATTTTTAATAAAGTACGTTAACTAATAACCCGGACCTGACCCCATTTATCCTCGGTTCCCTGGGTGCTGACGGTGGTGGTGGTGGCTGGGGGTCTAAAGCTACGTTTTCTCCACGGAGTCCTGTCTGGTGAGGGTGATAATGAGAGAGAGAGAGAGAGAGGGAGAGAGGGGGAGGGGGAGGGTCCTCGCTGCGCATGACAACAAACAAACACAAAGGGCTGCATTCATTTTTAATAAAGTACGTTAACTAATAACCCGGACCTGACCCCATTTATCCTCGGTTCCCTGGGTGCTGACGGTGGTGGTGGTGGCTGGGGGTCTAAAGCTACGTTTTCTCCACGGAGTCCTGTCTGGTGAGGGTGATAATGAGAGAGAGAGAGAGAGAGGGAGAGAGAGGGAGGGGCGGGGAGAGAGGGAGGGAGGGATTATCATATTAAACACATGACAGGGTTGGAAGGCGGACACAGGCGCAGGGTGGTGTCGAAACCAAAAGGGACAGTTCTCAGAGCAGGGGGGGGGGGGGGGGGTAGAGTGGTTGATGGCGGGGGGGGGGGGGGGGGGGGGGGGGTAGAGTGGTTGATGGCGGACGCCCAAACTCTGAGTCCACCGAGTTCACACGAGCCGCGCGAGCCTCCGACGCTGTGTCACTACCAGCCAACTCCTGCCAGCACTCACACCCACGCGCACATGTACAGTCGTGGCTGATAAAGTCCCTGCGAATGGAAAAAAAGGAGTTTGATTCACACCAGCAGAAAAAAAACACAAAAACATGGACTTGTCTAGAGACGTGACGAGTCATGATGACGATGATGATGATGATGATGATGATGATGATGATGATGATGAGGTCAGCTGTTCTGTTCAACTGATGAGTCAAAACCGCAGAACACGACCCAAGTAAAGGGGCCAGAGCCACTGGTGAACAATCAATGCATTAAAAGGCACTTACACACATATACGATCTTTGTGGAATTCAGCTCAAAAGGAATTCTTTGAATAAGAAAAAAAAAAAAACATATACTTTTAGAAAATATTAACATTTCATATCAACAATCCCATGAAAGTCTCACTTTATAAAAAAACAACAAAAAAAAACAAAAAAACGTATTGCCCTCTTTGTGGTTTTCCCTGTTGGATGACTGTTTACAATCCTGCCCCCCTACATCTACTGTTCCTGTTTCAGGAGTAGAACGGCCTCCCTTTCTCTGAGCCCTGCAGCCTGCTGAGCTTAGCCAGCTGAGAGGGCGACGGGGGCACGTCCTGTCTGTAGGGGCCCTTGGATTGAGGCGGGGGCTGCGCCGGCGCCGAGCCCGGAGCAGCCTGGACGTGCTCCCGCTCGTGGTCGCAGGTGGCAGGTCCCGCTGGATCCTGCGCGGGGGGCAGTCGGGCCTTGCTGGCCTCCTGCTCTCTGCGCCTCTGCTCCTGCCTCAGCAGCTCCTGGGTCTCCAGGAGGACGCGGGCGTTGAAGCTGGACGTGCCCAGGTAGCCGTTGCGAGAGCCGTGCGCGACGGAGTAGCGGGGGCTCTCCTTGGAGGCGGGGCACTTCTCCGCGGGTGCGTACGCCTTGTCCCACGACTCCTGGGAGGTGGCGCTGGGGCTCTTGCGAGGTGGCCTGAACATACAGACACACACACACACACACACACACACACACACACACACACACACACATGCAAGTACAGTGCAAAGGGATGAGTGAGTCACCTGAAACAGCACTTAACGGAGGAGAGGAGGGCAGCGGTTAACTCTGCTCAGTAGAAAATAGCATTTTTTTTCTCCTCGCTTCGCCCCCAGGTCAACCCCATTGAAGGGGAATTCAAAGGAAACTGCACTTCAGCAGAGAATGTGACCAATTTCCTCATTTTGCACGATTAAAAAGGGATGTGGTAGCGGCACTGAACTGAAAAAAAAAAACTGAAAGCTATGGAGTTGAGGCAAAAGGGGGGATATGTCATAGCCAACTGCGCATTGAATCCGGTGACATGAAAGAGGCAGGAAACATGCGCAGGAAACCTGAAACGCCCCCGGCGCTATTAGTTCCAGATTGTAAACAAGCACAAATGTTAAAACATTGTGGAGAGAAATGCCTGCTCGCATTCATTTAACTCCTTTTCTGAGACGCAGACGGGTGCACTTACAGCGCAGACAGAGTGATGGCGACCCTTGTGGCGTTGTCTGCTTTCTACACTAAACATCAGTCTGCCGCTCCCTCTGCACCAGCGCTAATCAAGATCTATTCCAGGGCCAGGATTCCTCCAACCATCCCACGCGAGGGCTGCGCGGGAAACATAGCTAATGTGTTAGCCTGTTACTCTTGAATATTTTTTTAATTTAAAAAAAAAATTTTAGGCCTTAGACCTTTATTAGTCTCCACGAAGGGGAACTTCACTCTGCTACTCGCACTGGCTTGTATTTCTACATGCAGCTCAAACGGTTATTGAAATACACAAATACAGACAACAGACACCATCTACAATACAAGCAAGGGGAGAGATGCTGGGTACCTTGCCCAAGGGCACCTCGGCAGACTTGGACTGGTGACCTTCTGGCCTCGAGGTCCGTCCCAACTGAGCTACTGCCGCCCCCAAACTGAAAGGAGCTCGCCAACATTAGGTTGATTTTACAACCACGAAGACAGGCCACCTGTAATTCTGGAGATGATTTTGAAATTGATATCGTCCAGGACTGATTTGATTGTAAACGAGAAAAAGTGTCGCAATAACACAATAAAACAATTTGAGTAATTTCAGGCTAACTTAGGTTCTACGTCTTATCTCGAAGAGAAAGTTGAGATGAGGGATATTTCGCTCCATGTAATGATTGTCGTCTGCCTCTCTGTTGTTCTTCTGGTGTCTTTGAACTACAGCTGATTAAAACCTGTGTCCACTACCAAGTCATTTGATCTCTAAAAGCCGATAGAGTCCATTTGCATTTCAGGCAAAAGCCAAACAGAGCATGTTGGTGTTTTTTCACCAATCGAAAGGAGGCTTACGGTTGTTCAGATGCAGCTTTAGTCAAATCCTGCATGCAGCTGATCCCGTCACAGACAAACTGACACCTTAAGAGCTGGATGTTCCCATCCAAGCGTAATTATTCACACCAATTTTAGCCCAACAAAAGAAAGCAACAAGTGCATCTCTTAGAGCTGTCTGCTTTCCTGCTCAACATAACAAACCATTTAACACAAGGGAATTTTAAGGAGTGCACTGTTTTTAGGAACCTTCCCCCAGCATATCTGCAGACAGGATAATTGCCTCCATTAAGCAAATACCTCTGTCTGCGTCAAGTGCCACCGGGTGGTTCCACAACTCGGCCAAAGGCATCAGGCAGCGCAATGTGTTCTGGGAAGCTCGACTCGTATCCCCTCTACCAACTTCAATTCAAAAATCCAATTTAAATGGGGAAAATGGGGGAGTGTGGCTTTGACCCATCTGGAACGTACCATAACACTGATGGTGACATTCTCTCTGGGAAGCTGAAAGGGGTTATTGGAAAAGCACGACACAGATTGCGATCCCGCATGATCCACAAAACCAGGGTTGCAGTGATTGGTGTTAAAATCTGAAGACTTAAGCCCTTCATTGTCCGATTCAGCAAAGTGTGACGCATGTCAAACTTTGTGGGGATCAGAGTGAGTTTATGGACAAAATGATGGAAATAATAACCGAGGGAATGAAAGAAGACAGCGACGACCGTTCGGCACCTGAATCTCAGTCTCCCTGTGCTGACTCTCATTCCACAATGACCCAGGGCAAAGCCTCCGATGGCATCATGGAACTCAGGGGTTAATAAGGGAATTCTTTAAGAAAAGCAAATTGAGATGAGCTGGCCAGCTGCGAATCATGCAAAACAGTGAATACAGATGTGTAACACTGCTCTCTCGCTAGACACATTTTAGGATCAAAGTCAAATTAATCTTCAATTAAAGGTGACAGATAAATCGAGTGAGAATTGGAGAAAGAGACCAAGTGGAATCCCACCATGAGTCATAGCCATAACTGTGAGGCCTTCGTTGCAAAAAGGTAGCAATCACAAGGTCCAGTTCAACGTGTAATTGGTTGAGATTTGACTCCAACTATGTCGAAGTTTAATTTTGCTAGCTAAACAGCATTGGACAGACTTGGCAGCAAGGAAGGAAACCAATGAATATACAGACTGAAAGTCAGTGGAAGGCATTTAGGCACATTTGACTTTTCCAAACTCCATTGAAAGAAGCTTCAAAAGGCAAAATAAGCTCAAAGACCAAGTGAGTGGACGCTTTTGAAACTGAAACAGTTGGGGAACACAATTGAAGAGAAGAACAGATGATCTGGTCAGGTGATTCATGGAAGCACAGAGATTAGACCCAGAAGAGACAGGAACGATCAAACACAGCTGCAACATTAACGAAGGGGTGTGGACAATCAAAACGCAGAGCGGAGATGATGGTGGAAAGGAATAACTCAAATGTAGAACAAGCCTAAATCCAAAGACTCTATTGAAAATACTACAATTCAAACACAAGGGTCTGTGTCCATTTTTACGTCCAGTCCGTTCAATACTGAATCACACGATGAGAACTGACTTCATACTAACTAATATTCAATAATAAGTCTGGTGTTGGAGAATTGGAGTCAGTGTGGACATTCTCTCCATAAAACTATGAATGAAGGAATTTGTGCCTGTTTCTATTTTAGATTTTCTCACAAACAGGATGCGTCCATGCTTCCTTCCGAGTTGGGACACGATCCTCTGACATTGCCAACGATGACTCTTTCATGTGAGTCGGACGTGACGGACGCTGGAGCCGTTACCCAAATGTATTTCTGCCTGAGGACTTAGTTCATGGGACTCATTATGAAATGACATGGTCCACTTCACATTTTATTTGATGTACAGATGCCTCGTCGCAGGAAGCCGCAATGAACTCTTCCATTCGCTCGAATCTTAAAAGGCAACATTTTGGCAAAGCCATTCCCTCCCATATTAATTGACTTAATATCGTTTCCTGTTGTCACACAAGGATGGAATTTTCTCTGCCCTTTTGGTTTTAAGAGCTGTTAATTAAATCTATTCCCCCTCTGCCTGTCTTTTTTTGGGACTGGTGGTTGTTACGATTATGGTGCATGTGAAAGAAATAAATGAATCAAAAAGCATCTGAAAAAGTTCAAAAGAATTATGTGGAAAAAGTTATACGAGACCAGAAGAAAAAAAAAACACATGATCACTTGTGGAAAGTATAAAACATAGAATAAAAAAATGAATGCGAAATGATGCTATGTGGCTGTGTGTATTCTCGCAGAAGACACAGAAAGGTCTGTAATCCCTCTTGTCAGAGATGTGACTTTGTTTCAGCTGCACCTTTAAGGCTACACGTGTTCAGTGAGGTAGGAAAAGATAAGTGTCAAATACAGGGGTTAGTAGATACATTTAAAAGTGTCCAAAAAATATACGAAAATTAAAATTACAAAAAATAAAGTGTCTACCAACAAGGTAAACAAGATGAGAGGGTGCAAAGAAAAAGGCGTACACACTGAAATGCATAAAAAGTGAAATCCAGTCTGAATATTGCATGGAACATGTCATTCTCAAGGAGCCAGATTTAATTGTGGGACTAAATGTGATTACTACCTAACATATCGCAAAATAACTGTCCTCATATTTGATTTGTAAGTATCAATTTAGTATTTATTTAAGTTACAAATACATGTTACACCTGTAAACACGCTGAATATATTGCTACGCATAAAACATGGCGCGAGAATAATTCACCCGAGTTCTAGGGCCATGTAATGCTTCAGACTTTTACGTTTAGACAATTATGCTTTTCAGCTCTCACCGGCCACACAAAATGATATCGCGGGCCACTTTTGGTCCAGGGGCCACGAGTTTAACACATCTGCTCTAAACCTTCAGCGTGTAGGATTTGAAATCATGAAAACGAACCTGTGGCGAAGCTCTGAGCTCCACGCGTTTCCAGTCCATCACCGGACGACCTGCACTCGAACCCAAACCTACATGCTCACCTCTCTGACCCTGAACAGCTCTGTGTGGGAACCTCTCTGTGCATGAATGTTAATGCTGTTCCTCCATTTTTAGGATCCATTAGGACCCACGTGCGCTGGTAGAGCTGCGGCGGTGTCATCTGCGGCGCAGGTGCTAAGAGGAATTCCATTTACACCTCAGCGCTGCACCATGTGCTCAAGAAGCTTTTGAGTTCCATGCGCACGATGCTGCAGATGGAAAAATGGAGGCAGGGGGCTCATGGAGCTTTTTACACCGAAACACCTGCATCTCTTATCTGACAGTCTCTCCAGAGGGGAATGTAGGTTTGTTCATTCTTAAAAAAAAAAGACAAAAACAAAGGAAAACTTACCGTACATTGTAGCAGACACCACGCAAGTAGATGCTCAAACTTGGGCTAAGAAATGTAAACACACGTTTGGACGGGTGCAGCACGTTGATTGGTTGCGTACGTTTCCTCCTCTGATTCCGCCAGACTGCCGATTACAGGCATAATGTTGAGGGGCTTAAAGAGAGGCACGGAAAACGACTCACAATGCAACTCTACACACAACCATCTGCTCACGGTGATCACCGCGCCACGGATGGATACAACGCGGTGACAAACCGAAGTAAGAACTCTAACCCGTGTGCAGCAGAACCTTAGTCTCGCCAGAGATCGCGGACAGTCACGTACGCCATGTTTCGCGCGCAGCGCCACGCCTCTATCCCTGTCAATCACATCCAATGGTTACCGTTTATCATAGAGACCAGCGCAGTGCAGCATTGACCATTCACCCTGCCATAGATTCACATGAGAGCACTCATTCATGCGCTCATTCAGACTGTCATGTTGCGGCATGCGATGGCCATAGTTTAAGGTTTGTTGAGCATCGCAGCTCTTTCTCTCACACCATAACAAGTCTTTGACTTTGGTCTCCGCTACGTTTGTCTGAGCCTGTTGAACTTCACAAAAAAAAGGTGCAATGCGTGAGATTTAGTGGCATCTAGTGGTGGAGTCCATCCCCTCATCCACACCCTCCTGAGGATGCAGGGGGACCTATAGTAGCCCCCTGGTGTCATTCAAACTCAAAAGATGTTTGGTACGTCCACTCTGGGCTACTGGAAAAACATGGCGGCCGCCGTAGAGAGGACCGGCTCATTTAAGGGTGATGGGAACAAACATACATGGAGGTGATGATGAAAATATCAGCATGTCACTGTTGCAATATTATTTCTCTCTGGATAGAATTGACAAAAACCTTTACCTTTAAATCATTTTGTGGAGAACACTGCAATACATTGGGAATTGTACAACCAAGATCTTCCCATGGATCCTTTTTTCTTGTTCTTGCAAATTCTGTCCATCAACACCTCAAGATTCTATGGCAACTAAAACGAGACCTTGTGGCAGGTGGTTAGGACCAAGGTGCATTTATCGAATATATCTGCCTCACAAATACATCATTTTCATACACTAATGTACGTCTATGTGTGTGTGTGTGTGTGTGTGGGCATGAGGCTAATTGGCAGAGGGGCAGCTGCAGGGCCAGACTGCAGAGAGAGCCCCACCACATGCTCCATATCTGGGTTTCACTGTCTGGGCGAGGCGCCACACATTTACACCCCAGTCTGGCATGGAGCCCCTCCGCCAACAGCGCTCACGAGGAAGCTGCTCATTCGCCGCACGCACGTTGCAACAGGGCGGCGATCTGCGCTTCCGCGCTGAACTTATTATTATTATTATTATTTTTTTGTCTTTAAGACGATAAGAGAAGAAGAGGGGGATTTAAGGGGACATTCTCTGCCGCCAACGAGGACGGAGCAGAAGTGGCATTGTTCCACGGGAATGTAATCGTGATTGATGTGTCGGGGGAGCGAGCTCTCTTATCACCTCCACTCCTGCGCCAGAATATGTCACAAAGTAGATTAGTTACATTTACAGAGGGAGGGGATGGGAACATGCATCACGCCAAAAGAGCGGGGTAAATTTAGAATGACAGAACATAACAAACAAAGCCAGGAAGTTGGCTCGCGGATGCATTTTGTGGCTGCTGGGTTTCTTTAAAACAGCTGGGAGGAATCAGAGTTTACGAGAAGGAGGAGAAAGACACTCTCACACACACACACACACACACACACACGCAAATGCCCGGATTCAAAATGATTAAAGGGGGAAAAAAATAAATGCATGCAATGGAAAAATCGGTCTCTGTAATATACAAATCAATTGTTAACTACCCTAAAATAATATTTCGGAACAATTCTGCTTTGGCTGACGAATGCAAGCGCTGCTGAGGAGCAGGGCTCAGCCCTGAGCCTCATCTTGACCACATGCATGCGTGTGTTTGTGCGCCAGCGCGTCTCTCTGCGGCTAATCAGCGCACCGACGCACCCGCTCCTCTCCCAGCCGCCTCTCGCCATCCGTCGCCTGTCTGCGCTAATCCCGCTCCGACAACAAGGCTTCATTAGAGCTCCTCCGCTCCTCGCGTCCCAGACACAGAGCTGAGCCTGGCCGTCATCAGATAACCCGCCACCGCGGCTTCTTCTGGAAGCTCTTTGGGAATGGGGGTGGGGTGGGGTGGGGGTGGGGGGGGGGTTACCATTTTGGCTGAACGGCTCACTGGTTCGGCTTCCTGTTTTGAAAGGGATGTGTGTGTGTGTAAAAAAAGTGTGTGTGGGGGGGGGGGGGGGGGGGGGGGGGGGATGTTTCTGGAGAATCGTGGTTCATAATCAGCGTATGTTCAACTTCAGCTCCCAAATGAGCGGCCCCTGTCAGACACGACATCCATAAAGCCGCAGCCGGGGGTCAAAGGTCAAGCCTGCGCTCATGCCATTCTTGGATAAAAGAAGGAATGTATATCAAAGGTCGCCCTCGGCTTGGCAATTTGGTCGGCCGGGCCAACTTTCCCAAGAGGAGTGACCCATGGGGGGTTGGGGGGGGGGGGGGTCCCGGGGGGGGGGGGGGGGGGGGGGGGGGGGGGGGGGGGGGGGGCAACAGTCACATCTCATGAAGATGTGCGAGCAGATAACAGCGATGAGGGGAAGGCAGAGATCGGTCGGGCTCATACGGGCGCGCATCGATCGCGGGTCCAGCAGGATCACGGACGCTTTAATGGACCCGACCGTGAGTGCGCGGGGAGCCGAGGCGTGGGGGGGCTGACTGGTGTCAGAGGAGGGGGGAGAGGCTGGAATCACCAGGGGGGAGCAGAGACCCACTCTGGCCGACCACACACACCGATTGTGTACACACACATTAAGTGTTGGGTCTTTGTTTAAACTGGCAAAGCAGCCAAGTCAAATAAATATGACTTCACTTACGAACACACTCTGTATTTCATAAAGCAAAGAAAAGGGAAACCCTCACGGTGTGGAAATATCTCAAAGAGAAAAGGAAATAGTGTTTGTTTTCCTTCTAACATTTAATCCATGTGTTGGTCGGTCAAGGTGCAGATTGCGGGGCTGCGCCGTGAGAGCTGATGACTGGAATCCTACATGGTTCACTAAAGGTGCAGTGTGTGAGATTCAGTGTGTGCGCTGATTGATCCATGTGGGAGAACAGATGGTCGCCTTCAGTTATTATAAAAACTCATAAGGTGTTTAGTTTGTCCATGATGGGCTACTGTAAAAACACGGTTCCCCCCCCCCCCCCCCCCCCCCACACCTCCCTTGGAACAAACCTGCTTCTGGCATGAATGTAAGCGGCTCATTCTAGCTTAAAGGTGCAGTGTGTGCAGTTTTGTTTTTTTCTTCCCCATTACCCTTAAAGTATATTTACATGTGGAGCACCTCCTCTCTATGGGGGGGGGGGGGGGCGCCCCCTGGGGGGGGGGGGGGGGGGGGGGCATGTTTTTACATTAGCCCAGAGTGGACATACTAAACATCTCTTGAGTCTTCATGACAGCTGAAGTCGACCATAGGTTCTGCTGCATGTTTAGAAGGGTGAGGGTGAGGTGTTGGATACAACGTGCAATGCCACCTCTAGATGTCAGCAAATCTCACACACTGCACCTTTAAATGAATACAAATACCCGCCCCCTGCTGTCCACTAGAGAGAGAGCGAGTGCTCCTTCCTGTTGGGTACAATCATTCGGCTGCGTCAAGTCATGCGCCGAGCTCGGTGAAGACGTCTGCATCTGGACGCAGGGTCGGTCCGACGGAGAGGGAGGAAGCCCCCCCCCCCACTCAGCCTCCATGCAGAGATAACCTTATCTTCTAGATACCACCATAGGTGGTGGATTTACAGCTCACGGCAACTTCATGCAATACATTCTCTGTATTTTGCTGAACGTATAGAAAAAAAGGTTTTCATCAGTTCAATAAAGCTTGGCTTCGTAATCTGCATGAAACTTCAGAAAATTCATATTCATATCGAACGGCCATATGTGATTCGACTGACTCATTTTTTCCAGTGTGAAGCCGAATCACTGCCGTCGGTGGCTTTCGTTTTAAGCATGTAAAGCTTGGAATATGTAAATTTTTTTCAACAGCAGTCGTTGATTTTGTAATTTGTATCAACTGAAGTGCTTCGGAGGATCACTGAACACACTTTGCGCAGGAAATGCAAATGCTGTTGCTAAACTCCTTCTCGCCGCGAGGCCTCAGATGGAAGATATGGGTTATAAGCTTCCATCTCTTTGACAAATATGCAAAAAAAAGAGACTCAAAATAGGAAGATGTAGGAGATTAAGGGGAAGCGGTTGTAGCGCTGAAATCAAGCTGTCGAGTTGGAGAGATTGCCAAGAGAAAATCCCTTTCAAAAACAGGATTGTGGAGCTGGTAAATCACAGCGAGACAAAGTCATCACTTCCTCAGGGTCACCATTGCATTAATGAAGAGGAGTATCAGGCCAATGATTTGAAGCAATCACATTAAATGATATTATTCAAAGAGTTTTGCAAAGATATTCGCTTGAAATGAGTTGAAAGTGGCTTTGTGGTGGTTGATTTTGTGGCAAAAGAGAAATGATAAAGAGGAAAAGAATAAAGACCCACATATGAGGGGCAGACATTGATGGAAATGGAAAAAGTCAAATGAAGAGGTTGAGAAAAGGCAGGAGGGACGTGATAAGTCAAGGACTGAGGAGACAGAGAGAGAGAGAGAAAGAGAGAGACAGAGACAGAGAGACAGAGACAGAGACAGAGAGAGAGAGAGAGAGAGAGGAAAGCAAAAGGAGGACGGGAGGAGGATGTCTGTCTCACCGTGGCAGGGAGCTGTACTGTCTCTGCGCTTGTTGGAAACCGTCCCTGTCCTCTTGCTGCTCTTTCTGAGCCTGAGTCTCCACCGTCACCGAGTGGCGTCCGCTCTGCGTCTCCGTTCCGTTGCTCCCCTGTAAAATGACAGAACGACCAGATGCAGTAAAACCACTGACTCTGCGTAAAGACGGACGTATCGTCCGTGATGCTGGTTTCTGCGGAAAATCAGCCAGTTCAAAAAATGCAGGTGGACGCAGGAACATAAGTGACTGACTGAGACCAAAGCCGTGGTTTGAACCAGACTTTAAACACGTTTGAGTCACCTCGAAAGTTGACCATTTTAACATGAGAATTTCGGGGGATTTTGGAGTCAGCCCCCAGTGGTCACCGTAGGAACTGCACGTTTTTTTTCACCTCCTGTTGCGCTTCATCCGTCTGCACCGACGGTTGCCTCTCGATTAAAACAGAGGCCATTCTCAGACGTGAATTCTCGGGCAGTGACCCTCGACTGGCGGGTCCACTTTGGGGTCGCAGACCTGTTTTCAGTGGGTTACAAAAGAAATTCTGCGCCGGATTTGTCTCGCAATTAAATTGGACATTTTTCCTCCATTTGGGTCGCGGCTCGTCATTAAGGGGCGATGGTGGGTCCCGATGCCAGACCAGTTGAGAATCACTGCTTTAGAGAATAATCACAAAACCGGGACAGTGACTTTATGACTTTGCCTTTCACACATATCAATAACATGTTCGATTCAGTCAAGAGGCACGCACGGTCACAACAACAGTCAAACATTCACACGATGTAGGTTTAAGGCTGGCATGTGAGTTTCGTAGGCAGGATATAACATTTGTATGTCTCTATGAAGAATATATGTTTTTATTTACAGCGTAATGAGACCACAACAGGCCCTGAGGGGGAAACAACTATTGATCCTCGCTGTCCTTCCATATGGACCCCTTTGTCTGCGTCCCCCACACATATGATTTCATCTGCTTTGGATTAGAAATAGAACCCTTTGATCAGTCAGACATTATCCAGTGTTTTACTGGAGGGCTGGGAATGTCTGTGGCCTCACGTGCAGCCTCACCGAAGGATGTCTGCAATGTGTTTGCACGTCAGAAATCTGGGAAATATTTATTCACATATATCTCAATCTGTGGGTGGAGTCATCACCCCCATTGTTAAAGCAGCGTTGTTTGCACACGCGGAGGTAAATGCTGGGATATATATGTCCCTGAGCTCAGCGGGTGGTTGGACAGTGTGAGGCCCCCTGTTGTTTGGGTCTGCCCTCAGGGAGCAGGTTGTTAGTGGGTGTGAATCTGTGATGACAAAGACAGTGTGAAATGCACCTGCGTGAGCTGGTGAGGGTGGAAATAAACTGCCTTGTAATTACGGGAATGTTTTTGAGTTATCGGATGATGCCCCTTCTATTAGCTACACACCCTGAGACACCAGGATGCACAACCTAAGATTGATCATTTATTAGAAACTAAACATACACGCAATAACAACACTAATACTAATAATAATAAGTATGATCATTATTAGCAATACGTATTGGTATTCTATAATAAAATAATAATAACAACAATAAGATAATAATTATACTAACAATAATAATGACATTAATACTACTACTACAAATGATATTATTAATACTACAACTACTACTACTGATCATAACAATAATATAAATAATGTATTTTTATTACTTTATCAATAAACTCATACACAACATATATTGATTTATCTTTATTTAATTAATTATTTTGTATTATTATTATTATTATTATTATCGTTGTTATTGTTGTTGTTGTTATTGTTATTATTATCATTAGCATTTTATTGGTTTTCTTTGAAGAAGGATTTAGAATTTTCAAGGGTCACCATCCTGGATATTACAAGTGTCAGGTGATTACTATTAGTATTAGTATTAATGTTGTTATTATTGTTAAAAAATACTATGAAGTTCAGTTCCATAGCGGGCTGATGGTTGGTTTGTAACATCACAGCGAGAATGTTCCTGGTTTGAATTCTACTGTGGCGCTAGCGTCATTCTGTGTTTGTGGGTGTGTTTTTATGTTCTTCCCAGATATGTAAGTGTTTTTCTGTGGGTTCCCCGACTGATTCCCACACACCAGAGACGTGCAGATTTTCCGAAGGTCTGAAAGTGGATCAGTGTCACTACGTGTTCACCGTGTTCTGCCCATTGACAGCTTCTCCCGATGTCTCGAATCCTAAAATCAAATAGTCCGCTCTATTGTGGGTGCTAGGACGAAGAGACGAGAGGCTGCTCCAGTGATGTGTGCTATGAAAACCACACGTCAAAGCCAAATTAAAATTCATGTGATCCATCTTTTAATCAACACGTACTCACCAGTTCAGACCACTGCACCTCTGAAGACATAAACTATAGATGAGTAATACCATGTCTCTGCCTCATTCCCCTGATCCTAGTGTGTGACTGGAATACACATCACTAACCTGCCTCAGCGTGTGCGGGTGTTTCTTATCTGATCATGGGCACGGTTGACATGGAAATATCATCTCCCTCAACGCAGCCAACTGCTAACGAGCCGCCTGATGAAAGAACACGACAAGCCAATTAAACGGAGGCGAGATGAGGGGGTGTTGTGAGCCGCGCGTCGGTTTTCATGAGGCTCGGACAGTAATGTGGTTGACAGGTGGTGGTATGGATAAATCTCTGCTTATGTAAATATTACGCAACTTATTTTGAGAACTTTTGTCATTGGTCAGCTGAAGAAACAGTTCTGTGTCTTGCATGGGGACCTTGGTCAAAGTTTCTGTTTGTTTGTGGGCTATGGAAAATGAGCTTAATGGTGCATGTTAGAACGGATTGATGGGGTGGAAGTGTGTAGGCGTTACGAAAAGCCTGTCAGCAAAAGTGTCTTTGGAAACATCTTGTGTTGTTGAATTGGCTGTTTTCCACCTCGCATGGACAGCTGTAATAATACAGCAATTACATTTCACTCAGCGTCAACAGCAAGTCCTCTCCTCTCCTGCCCCCACCAAGCCTTAAAAACATAACGCTATTCCATGTGGTTGAAGTAAATTGGACTCATATGTTTCAGGTTTCGACTGCAACAACACATTTCCCTCTCTCTTCT
>JAFBJT010003751.1:20743-46867 GCA_016785325.1 Chascanopsetta lugubris | reverse complement strand
TTGTTTTTTTTGTATTTCATGTTTTATGTTCTACTTCTGTTGATGTACAGCACTTTGTCCAGCTGGTGCTGTTTAAAAGCGCTTTATAAATAAAGTTGAGGTGATATACGATATGACACATCCGTCCAGTCGTGTCTGTGCAACACTAACGACTCGCAGTGAAAACAACCTAACCTCCGAGGTAATGAGGTTTCTACGGAGTCCGCCGCAGACTGACAACACGCGGACGCAGTGATGGTAACGGGGGTCCGCAAATCTGCAGGTTTCCACCACATTTACATCTGCAGAGGAGCCGGCGAGCGCTGACACGGACACGCCTGACTTCGCGTCTCCCCGCAGAGAGCGGCAGCCGGAGTGTGTGTAGGAGAACCTGTTAGAGAGTGGAACGAGCAGCCCACGTGAGTTCAAGTCCGTGCTCAGCATTACGGCAAAATGTTGTGCTGAAGCTGCACCAGCGCGGCCCCGCTTTGTGCCTCTGTTGCATTAATATAACATGTGGGACACAAAGGAAACAGCGGGAGATAAATAACTTCACGGAGAGGGCGGAACATTACAAATAGCCATTACAAGCACGCAGACCTGTAGCTGATGCCTACAGGAACTGGGGGGGGGTCATGCGAGGTCATTGTTTTGATTTGGATATTTTTCTCCGTGTAGCCAAGGGACCAGGGAGTTCAGCTTCGACTTGAAATCACTTTAAAAGGTCCGGTGTGTACGATTCAGATGAGGCTATTTCCATTTCTATAGGCAGGGATGAGGGATTCAACGCTCATACTGATGTTTTATAAGTGTTTTCATTACAGGAGAGATTTACAGGGGTGTCATTTTAGTCCAGGGGCCACATTCAGCCCAGTTTGAACGAGAGTGGGCGGGAACAGTGAAATCACAGCATAACAGCCAATACGTGGCAAATGCCTGACAGAGCTGTGTACAACCCCCAGTGGACAAATTGGAAATAGCAGTTACTTTTACAGAAAAATTGCTATTAGTGTCGTCTCACATAGCAGATGTGATAGGACTCTCTGGCGGGCCAGTTTTGGCCCTCGGGGCCTATGTTTGACACCCCTACGTTAGAATGAAGCTTTTGTATTAGAAACAGATCCCGTCTTGGGAGGCCGCCATTTTGCACCTCCATTACAGTAAATGGAAAAGAAGTGAGAGTTTAAGTGAGGGTATTTGGCTACAACATGCAACTTCACCACTAGATGTCACTCTATCCTATTCACCAATTTGGCATAAATTAAGATTTTTTTTAGTTTGGCCAATGTCCCAAAATGAAGGAGCCCTCATGACCCTTTGACCGATACTGCTGGCAGCGACCAGGGGGAGCGCTATGCGCTTTAGCTTCACTTTGAGGGGACCAGAACGCCATCCATCTCCATACAAAGTCCACAGTGACAAGGTTTATATATCACCACACTAACTGTCACAATGTAGCCTGTTAGCATGCTACCTTTGACTTATCAGTCATAAATCTAAAGTTCCATTAAGGCCGAAGAGAAAAGGGAAGAGGAGGAGAAGAACAATAGAAGCTTTGACGCAGACACACGGCTCAGAGCGACATGACGACTATGCGCCACGCGCTACGTGGAAACCTGCACGGAGCAATGAGTGTAAACGGGCAAGAAGCAAAAGTGAAAACCTAAAAAAGTGAAAGACGGTCACAGCTGGAAAGTATATTCAAAAGTAGCTGCGAGTTCATTAGGGACATTAGAGACTGAAAGAGCCGATTGGTTGGTGGCAACCAGGCGTGACCTCGATAACGAGGTTTCCAACTGAAGCAGAACTGAAAACATACGTCAACACAGAATCCGAGGAGTCTGGTGAAGGAGGTTTACTGCTGCCCTCCAATCAAATTCATTTTTAGAATAGCTTGTGGGGACTTGTAAAAACATGGCGGCCAAAATATAAATATAAATGGGTTCGTAAAAAAAAATATTAATAATAAAACGAGTCATACACTACACATATTCATGCCGACGGCTATTCAAATCTCACACTATGCACCTTTAATTCAATGTGATTCCATCCAGATGCACTGAATTACATGTAGACACAGAGTTCAGATCCCTGAATATACCTGTGCGTTACTCCACAGAAAAGTTATAGTATATATTTTTGACAACATGAGACTCTGCTCTTGTCTTAGTGTTTTGTTGCTTTATTGTTTTAACATTATCATCTGTTTTCTTTCATTGTTCTTATATTGTTTTTTTATATGTCATGTCTTATGTCCTACTTCTGTTTATGTACAGCACTTTGTCCAGCTGGTGCTGTTTAAAAGCGCTTTATAAATAAAGTTGAGGCGATATATGATATGACACCTCCGTCCAGTCGTGTCTGTGCAACACTAACGACTCGCAGTGAAAACAACCTAACCTCCGAGGTAATGAGGTTTCTACGGAGTCCGCCGCAGACTGAGCACACGCGGACGCAGTGATGGTAACGGGGGTCCGCAAATCTGCAGGTTTCCACCACATTTACATCTGCAGAGGAGCCGGCGAGCGCTGACACGGACACGCCTGACTTCACGTCTCCCCGCAGAGAGCGGCAGACGGAGTGTGTGCAGGAGAACCTGTTAGAGAGTGGAACGAGCAGCCCACGTGAGTTCAAGTCCGTGCTCAGCATTACGGCAAAATGTTGTGCTGAAGCTGCACCAGCGCGGCCCCGCTTTGTGCCTCTGTTGCATTAATATAACATGTGGGACACAAAGGAAACAGCGGGAGATAAATAACTTCACGGAGAGGGCGGAACATTACAAATAGCCATTACAAGCACGCAGACCTGTAGCTGATGCCTACAGGAACTGGGGGGGGTCATGCGAGGTCATTGTTTTGATTTGGATATTTTTCTCCGTGTAGCCGAGGGACCAGGGAGTTCAGCTTCGACTTGAAATCACTTTAAAAGGTCCGGTGTGTACGATTCAGATGAGGCTATTTCCATTTCTATAGGCAGGGATGAGGGATTAAACGCTCATACTGATGTTTTATAAGTGTTTTCATTACAGGAGAGATTTACAGGGGTGTCATTTTAGTCCAGGGGCCACATACAGCCCAGTTTGAACGAGAGTGGGCGGGAACAGTGAAATCACAGCATAACAGCCAATACATGGCAAATGCCTGACAGAGCTGTGTACAACCCCCAGTGGACAAATTGGATATAGCAGTTACTTTTACAGAAAAATTGCTATTAATGTCGTCTCACATAGCAGATGTGATAGGACTCTCTGGCGGGCCAGTTTTGGCCCTCGGGGCCTATGTTTGACACCCATACGTGTGTGTGTGTGTGTGTGTGTGTGTGTAAGATCAGGTATTTAGATGAGCGTTTGTCAGTGTTTGATCCAGTCCCCTGCTTTGTTGTTATTCATCCCATTGACCATAGTTCACCTTTCTAACTAGATTCTGAGCTGTGTGTGTGTGTGTGTGCGTGTGCGTGTGTGTGTGTGTTGTGGTCATGTGACACTGCAGAGCAGAGCGGAGGATTCAGGGAGTTAGCGGTGCTCACGGCGGCGTCCCGCACATGCGTGTGTGTGTGTGTGCGTGTGTGTGTGTGTGTGTGTGTGTGTGTGTGTGTGTGTGTGTTGTGTCTGCGGCCGCTCTGACAGGATTATCAGCTGATGGCTGCCGCTCTCATCACCTCGTCTATTCTTACACTTCCACCTCTGATCTGTGTGTGGGGGGCCGGCGCCGCCCGAGGTCAGAGGCTGTGACTCGCCATGACAGTTCAAAGGCGCAGTGTGTGAGATGTGGCGACCTCTGCAGGTGGAGCCTCATGTCGCGTCCGTCACCTCAGCCTCACTCTTCTGAACATGAGGAGAACCTGTGCTCCACTTCAGTCGTTGTTCAAACTCTTTTATTTATATTATTTGTTTTTTATTTGTTTTTATTTTTTTTGTTGTTGTTAAAACTCAATAGATGTTTAGTGTGTCCGACTGTAAAAACATGGCCGCCCCCGTGGAGAGGACCCGCTCCTCATGTAAATATACATTAAAGGGCTCATTTAAGAGTCATAGGGAAAAACAAACTTTCGGGTTAAATTCATTCATTCATTCATTCATGTGACAAAAAAGACAGAAATCTCCCGCACTGCACCTTTAAACACAAAACAACACCATAATTAATTTGCGTGTATCTATTGATTGATTTACATCTTCATTTATACATCTATTTACATGTATTTACATATTTATTCCTTTATTTACAACTCGTATCTAGTTATTGATTCATATCTTTATTCATCTATTCACCTGTGTATTTATCATGTATTTATTCACTCATGTATTTTACGTATTTATCGACTCATGTATTCATTGATTCACGTACCTTTTCGTGCATATGTCTGAGTTTCCTGCGGCTCCTCCCCCTCCCCCCTCAGAATCGGCTCCGAAGGCGTTCGGGATCCCGCTCTCCCAGGTCATCGCCAACGACCGGGCGCACAAGCGGCGGCAGGACGCGCTGAAGGAGAGCCGGCGCGACTGTCTGGACCTGGAGGCCAGCGTCCTGCGCTTCCGGGCCGAGAAGCGACACTTCTTCAACGGCAGCAAATCGCTGGCGGCCTCCTCCTCCGGCGGCGGCGGCGGCTCCATGTCGCCCGCCGCCAACTCTGTGGCGCCGGCGCCCATTTATGAAAACCAGAGCAAACCACTGTCACCGACGTTCCTGGACAACAGCGGGCGAGGACAGAGGAGGGTGAGAGGACACACACACACACACACACACACTGTTTTTATGGATGGATGAAGCACAGTGGGAAGTGAAAAAACGTGCAGTTCTCAGAGTGACCACCGGGGGCATATCCCCATAGACTCCCCTGTTAGAATGATCCACTCCAGAGGTTTTAAAGCCTGAATCAGTCGCGTGTGTTTCCGTGGCAACTGCACATGGGGCTTATTTTCATTCTGTCGCCGCTTGAAATTGCGCATATTTAGGGGCGTGGTCTCTTGACGGACCCGGAGTGGAGGAACAAGGCCGAGGGGGGAACCGAACACAGAGCCACCCGGCAGAGAGCACTTTGAGTTCATGCCCCCTCCTCCGTCAGCCACATCAAAGAGATTCCTGCTCAGCCAATAAACAAATGAGTTTCCAACAATGGTCCGCAGGCCCGGGCCTCTCCGCCGACCCCGCCCCCTTTCCTGCCGGGGCTGGGCCTCGGAGCTCTCTGATTGGAGGAGGTCATGGGGGATGGAGCAGGGAGTTGACCTCTCGCACACAAAGGTTTTACTGGGTTCAACAGACCCGGGAACCAGGGGGGAGGAGTTAGCATTCGGCAAGATGGCCGACGAGGGACACGCCCACAATTTGACACAAATCCACTGGTCCGTCTTTATGAAGCGTCTGTGTTTTGTGTTTATTTTTTCGGGTTTTTTTACTGACAAAGACGATGACTCGGCAGATTTCCTCCATGTGACTCATCACTTCCTCGCTGTCAAACAGGGAGGTTTGTCCGTGGACTCCATCTCGGACCTGGTGGACAGTCAGTCCCGCCTGTTGGAGGCGCTGCAGCTCTCCCACCCGGCCGAGCTGGAGCTGAAGAAGTCGCCGGGCGGCGGCGGCGGCGGCGGCGGCGGCGGCGGCTCGGCATCAGAGGGAAGAACTCAAAACAAACTGAGTCTGAACCCCATTTACAGACAAGTTCCCCGAGTCCTGGAGAGATGCTGCGCTCACATCGAGAACCAGGGTCCAAGTTCAACCAATCAATACATCTCAATCAATCAACACTTTCAATCAATCAACCCTTTCAATCAATCAACACTTTCAATCAATCAACACTTTCAATCAATCAACCCTTTCAATCAATCAACACTTTCAATCAATCAACTCATTTCAATCAACACTTTCAATCAATCAACTCATTTCAATCAACACATTTCAATCAATCAACACATTTCAGTCAATCAATACATTTTCAATCAACACATTTCAATCAATCAACACATTTCAGTCAATCAATACATTTTCAATCAACACATTTCAATCGACACATTTCAATCAATCAACACATTTCAATCAATCAATACATTTCAATCAACACATTTCAATCAATCGACACATTTCAATCAATCGACACATTTCAAAGTCTAAAGATTAAAGGACCTGTCTGTCTTTGATCCTCAGGGCTTCAGACTGTGGGAATCTTCCGAGTCGGCAGTTCTAAGAAAAGAGTCCGACAGGTGACTTCACTCTCTCCTCATTTACATTTCATTTCTCTGATTTTGGGTTTAAAATGTTTCTTTCTCTTATTTTATTGTTTTTTAATTGTATGCGCATATTTAATTTTTCCTCATCTATTCTCTCTTTTTATTTTATTGTTTTCCATTCATTTATTTTTCACTATTTTTCGTTCTATTTGTCAATTTTCACATTGACCTCGCAAACAAAGCCGAACTCATAATTTCGACTCTGACCGACACGTTGACTTTATTTTATTTGCATGTGACTCTTCTGCCATCTAGTGGACAAGTGGTGTCATTGCCACCAACCACACTCACGTGATTTGAAAACAGCAGGTTACATTGTTTTCTGTCGGCCATGATGAAGATGAAGATGATGATTTTCCCATGATTCACTCTGCTCTTGAGTTTCCTGTCACACGTCACATCAAACAAAGTGCTGATGTGTCAGATCCTGTGGTGCCCGACTAAGTGTGTGTGTGTGTGTGTGTGTGTGTGTGTGTGTGTGTGTCCTCAGCTGCGGGACGACTTTGACATGGGCGTGGACGTGCAGCTGGACGAGGAGCACAGCGTCCACGACGTGGCGGCGCTGCTCAAAGAGTTTCTGAGGGACATGCCGGACCCTCTGCTGCCCAGAGAGCTGTACCCCGCCTTCCTGCACGCCAACCGTACGTGTGCAAACACACACGCACACTTAAAGGGGCAGTGTGTCACATGTGGTGACCCCTAGAGGTGAAGTGTCAGGTTGTATCGTCACCTCACTCTTCTGAACCTGTGCTCCACTTCAAAACTCTACACATGTTTAGTTCGTCCACTTTCACTGCTGTAACAAAGATGGCCGCCCCGGCGGAGAGGAGCCGCTCATGTTGATAATACACATATTTACATATTTCAGGGTGATGGAAAAAAAAAAAAATTGAAATGACCAAAATCAAACACACGGCACCTTTAAAGATTTTTTTTTTTCCATCGTCAATATAAGATATGTTGATGTTGACGCAGTTTCTGTTGGTCACCTGTGGGTGGCGCTAAAACCCTCCAGCACTCTGTGGTAAAGCTGTGGTATGTGAAATATAATATACATGTAAACAATGATGGATGACGAAGTGAAGCTAAGTCTTTGCCCCCTAGTGGCCGTCTGTGGTGAGGCTCTGAAACATGTGTTCCCTGGCCCCCCCCCCCCCCCCCGCAGTGCTGAGAGGGGCGGAGCAGCTTCAGTACCTGCAGCAGCTGCTCCACTTGCTGCCTCCGTGTAACTGTGACACTCTGCTGCGTCTGCTCACGCTGCTCCACACGGTGCAGAGCTTCGCTCAGGACACCGTCAGCCCCAACGACCAGGAGGTAACACACACACACACACACACACACACACACACACACACACACACACCTTTTATTAAATTGAATATTCTTTGTCTCATTTATTTAAAATCTAATATTCAATATATTCACCTTTTTGTACATTTTATTTTTTCTTTCATTTACTTTTTAAATTTAATATGATGAATTTCTTTATTTATTCATTTTTACACTTGACACCTTTGCTCACATTTTTAAATCATTGCTCGTTGTTCTAATAATGAAATGTAAAAAAAAACACATGGCTGTGCTTTAATGACTTGTTGGAATGCTCCTTTAAATGAGCATAAAATGAGTAAAATGAGCCCCCCCCCCCCCCCCAGAGCCCCCCCCCCCCCCCCCAGATCCAGGGGAACAAGATGACGGCGGCGAACCTGGCGGTGATCTTTGGTCCCAACCTGCTGCAGAGAGAGACCGGAGGAGACCTGAGTCCTCAGGCCTCGATGGGCATCGAGGACAGTACGGCCGTGATCAGTGTCACTCTGCTGCTCATCCAGAACCACAGGAGGCTCTTCATGGTATCAATACCATCAACACCATCAATACAATCAATACCATCAACACCATCAATACCATCAATACAATCAATACCATCAATACCATCAATACCATCAAACCATCAGTACAATCAATACAATCAATACCATCAATACCTTCAATACAATCAATACCATCAATACCATCAGTACAATCAGTACAATCAATACAATCACTACCATCAATACCATCAATACAATAAATACCATCAACACAATCAATACCATCAACACCATCAATACAATCAATACCATCAACACAATCAATACCATCAATACAATCAATACCATCAATACCATCAACACAATCAATACAATCAATACAATCAATGCCATCAACACGATCAATACCATCAATACAATCAGTACCATCAATACAATCAATACCATCAATACAATCAATACCATCAACACAATCAATACAATCAATACCATCAATACAATCAGTACGATCAATACCTTCAAAACACCCCCATTCTCTCATCCCAATGAGTTGTAAAGCAGCACTGTGTAACTTCTCCATAGCAACAGCGCCCTCTGTGGCCACGGGTGTATGTTACATGGATGGAAAAAAAGTGTGTGTGTGCGTGTGCGTGTGCGTGTGCGTGTGTGCGCGTGTGCGTGTGTGTGTGTGTGCGTGTGTGTGTGTGTGTGTGTGTGCGTGCGTGTGTGTGCGCGCAGGTATCGGCCGAGCTGCAGCAGGAAGTCCTGATGAGTCTGATCCAAACCGACCCCGACATCATCGACTACCTGCTGCGCAGGAAGCTCAGGTAACCATGGCGACCGTCATGTCCCCGCCCCCTCAGACCCCCCCCCCTCTTTTTTTTTTTTTTAAAGGCAGCTCTCGTCTCCATCAGCAGCAGCAGCAGCCACCTGACAGTAGAGGGCGGCGGCGAGTCCGGGGGGCGGCGGGACACGGGGGCGTCGCTGGACTCGGTGGGCGCGTCCAGCGGCAGCCTGTCGCCGCTGGAGCCGCCGTCGCCGCTGTTCCCGCCCGACGGCAGCGGCGGCGAGGGAAGCCTGAGCAGCGAGGTGTTTCTCAGCGTCCTGAAGCTCAACCAGAACAGGAAGCGGACGGAGAGCAGATACGGTAAAAGAAGCCCACTCTTCACTTTTACATTTCAAAACACGTGAAAAAACACAAAATGACCGAACGTAGGAAAACATGTGGCGTGATGATGTCATCAGTCACATGATGCAGGTGAAACGGAGGAACCATCCTCCTAGAGTTTGTTGTATGATGTCATAGTTTTCTGTTTTCATTCAACTTTATTAATACTTCTTGTGATTTGCTCACATTTTTCTGTTTCTGCATGTTTGAGTCCGGGCGATAACTGGAGCACCAGCACCGCCCAGTGGTGACAGAGAGACGGTGCTGCCGGGTCGATCTGAATAACAACACATATTTAACATCTTTACATATTCGATGACTTTATATTCAATTGTATTTCATCTCGATCAGCATTTTTATGGAGATTAAACACATGTATTCATAACAATAATAATAGTGATCATTATTGTTGTTTTTATAATAATCATATTAATAATAACCTGAATAATTCTTATGATTGCTCTTATTATTACTATAATGATGATGATTATTTGCATGTGTATTTATAGCCCCGCCTCCCTCCTCCAGGTGACGTGTCTCCAGGTAAATCCATCCGTCACGTCCGTCAGTTCCACTCCCACCACAACCTGCTGAGTCTGGCCCCGACCTCCTCCTCGTCCTCGTCCTCCTCGTCCTCGGAGCCTCCGGAGCGCCGCGGCGCTCTGGGTTCGGCGCTCGGCTTCTCGCTGGGCGGCGGCTCGTCTGAAAACAGCATCTGGGTCAGACAGGCGCCGCAGGACGAGCACAAGGCCTCGCCCGCCACCAACTTCTGGGACTTTTTCACGGGGAAAGGTTCCAGCTCCGAGACCATGGTATGATGACCGGGGGGGGGGGGTCAAAGGTCAAAGGTCAGAGGTCACATCCACGGAGATGACCTCTTTGTTTCTTCCTTTTTTTTGGATTCAAAATGTTTCCTAATCGCTTCAGACGCCTTCGATTTACATTTACAAAACAGAAGTCCACTTTCCTCATGACTTTTCCCGCCTGAAGGAAGATTCCTGATTCGCCGGACGCTGGCTCCTCCCACATTTGCCGCCTCACCTGAGCGCACCTGAACGCACCACCACCGTCAGTCCAGTGTTCTGAAGTTTCAGGTGGAACCTGAAGAGCGACGACGAGAGATGATCAGGAAGACGATGCAGTAACATTGTACCAGAGTGTGTGTGTGTGTGTGTGTGTGTGTGTGTGTGTGTGTGTGTGTGTGTGTGTGTGTGAGACCTGTACATGATGTATTCATATGTATGCTTGTACTGTGTATTCCTGTGTATCTGTAGCTGAGCTCTGTACTAACCCGTCATCCACATCTTTTGAACTCTCGGCTTCAAACCTCCAGTGTTTGATATCGTGAATTCAAAAAGAGAATTAAAGGGACAATGCGCTGTTTTTGTTGTTGTTGTTGTTTGTGTTTCTCCGTCATTAGTTTTCAGAATTATTCCAAAAGTTGAGTTTCACAAAACTGTGGACGTAGAAGAGAAGTCGGTTGTTTCCAACAAAGGTTCATTTTAAAACCAAGGTTTGAAAAAGTCGAGCTTCTTTGAAACAAACTGGAAATTAAGCTAATTTCTATTTCACGTATTTATCGGGACCTCCTCTAAGTGCAAATATATATATATTAGAATTTTTATCATTTTCTCCTTTTTCAATATGTCACAACTTTAAAGATCAGACGCAATGATTTCATTCACAGGTCAAGTTTGAATATTTTGTTAAAATTTAATTTAAACGAAAGGAAACCTTTCATTGCACGAATAAAAGGAGAATCCTTCCACTTCAAGAAAATGTTTCAATCAGCGAAAGAAGAAAAGAGTCAGAGTTGTATTTAATGTTGAAAAGCAGTTTGTGTTTTATTTGGCTTCACTGTCTCCGCATGGATTCACACTGAGCCTCACACACACACACACACACACACACACACACAATTTACAGTTGAATTTTACTTAATCACTCATTTACTGTTGAAGTTAAACTCAAAGGATTCCATCCTGAAAGCAGCTCATTCACTTTGTTGTAAATTGTTTGTTTTTGTTTGTGAAGCCGCCGTCAGTGGCGCCAGTGACACGTGGCGTCAGTGGCGTTAGTGGCGTCAGTGGCGCCAGTGACACGTGGCGTCAGTGGCGTCAGAGGCGCCAGTGGCGCCAGTGGCGCCAGTGACACGTGGCGTCAGTGGCGCCAGTGGCGTCAGTGGCGCCAGTGACACGTGGCGTCGTCGGTCGCGTCACCAACAAAAACATTTGACATTCTTTGAAAAGAGGAAGTGATGTTAGAGGAACAAACAAAGCAAAGACGGCGTAAAAGGAAAACTCTTCAGGTGTGATTCGGGTTTTCAGAAATCTCTCTTTGCGGACGACATCGTGTTTTATATGACAAAGTAAACAAAAACATCAAAGCCAGAAATAAACAAAAACAGAATGAAACTGATTCTGACAATAACATTAACTGATTTTTTTAATCATTTCACTTTTCTATCAAACATTTTAACTCATCCTTTGATCGGTTATTCTTTGATCTTTGAAATGAAATTATTTGTTGCCTTTGATCCTTTAATTTCCTCCTTTACTCATCAAACTAAGAATTTTTAATTCAAATTTCTGCAAAATGAAAAGTCACTGAACCCAACTTATTTAAGATTCTTAACATGTTTTTACAGCCACAAACATTTTGATAGAAATCCCTTTGAAGTTTTACCATTCAGCTAAATTTAGGATAATGACAATGAAATGTATATATATATATTTGTTCTATTGAGTTATTGATTATTTTAGGCCTTTTTTTGACCCGATTCTGAAATGTAATTTGTCAAACCTGTGATATTGTGAAGGAACTTGCAACTTAACTAGATTTGACTTAATTTGAAAATTCAACTGAGTATGTATTTGGTCAGAGGAGTGTGTGTGTGTGTGTGTGTGTGTGTGTGTGTGTGTGTGCGCGCATCTATAAAATGATAAGAGGTATTTGTGGAGGTAAAGTGGATTGTTCCTTTAACACAGTGATTCACTCTGCACGTCTCCGTCCGTCTCTGTCACTGATTAGCTGTTTAGATTCGGGGCTGTTTGTTTTACTCCCCCTGTGGTGCCACACGGGTGGTGCTTGTTCGTTTCCAAGCCCCGGGGCATTTTTCAAACTAGTGGAATAAAATAAAATGTTCTTTTGCACCCGGGTCACTTCAGTACACTCCAATAATAACATCTGTGTTTATGTACACGTCAAAGCTTCTGCGGTCACGTGACCCTCTCAGCTGCCCACACCTTCAAACTATTACCATTCAAAGAAAAAGAAAAAGATTCAGAATAATATTAATGACCTCTTAAATAAAAAACGAGCCTTGTTTTGTCGCCACACTTCAAAGCAAAACATTTGAACGAGTGTGAGTGTGAAATCTGTGGACTTTGATTTGTGCTTGTTTTGGTTCATCCACGTAAAAAATAAACTCAAAGTCCTCGGATTCCCATCCGTGGATCAGAGCCCCGCCCACGTTGTCATGGAGATGAGTCACGTTACGGAGCAGCACGGGAACAGGAAGTAGTGTCCACTTGCGAAGCGCAACGCGCCGCTTCCAGTGTGGCGCCACAGAAGAGAAATCTGAGCCTCGCGCACCGACGCGACACATCGACGGGTTGGACCGAGTCAAACATCCTTTCAGTTTCACCTTATTCTATTTATTTTATTGTATTTCAACGTTCAAGTGAGAAGCGGGAGGTTTTAGTCGCGCAGGACAAAACGCTGAAAACAAAATGGCGGCAGGCGATCTGAGCCTTTTCCTGCAGCCGCCAATTCAAGCGGAAACCCAAATCTCTCGTTAGCGCTGCGTTGGCAACATCGGACACGCCCACAATCAGGGAATCTGTTTGAGAAAGGTCAGTATTGAATATGTATTTGGTTCGAGGGGAGAGCGGAAAAAATCAAACGGTGAAACGACGCAGGTTGTTCTGAAAACAATGAGCCTGAACATCGGTCACATGATACTTTTGTTCGACTCGTTCCGCGTAAAATCGTATTAGCGCCACTTCACGTTATAAACACTGCAAACTAGCCACTGCTCAAGCCGTCGGGTCGCTAACTTTAGCTAACGTTAGCTAACGGTAGTGTCGGTGGTTTTGCGCGAGTTAGCGCGAAGCGAACGAAAAAGCCTCGTTATCACCGCGTTAAGCTAATTTCGCACGATATTACGTGATGCTAATGAGCTGCACAGCACTGACGGTAACCGCGGCGACGATGACTCCGATCGGATTGGTCAGCGCTGCCTCAGTAACCCGCTGCGTTTCCCCCCCTCCACCGTGGGGCGCTGTGCACACGGCCATGTCAGCCTCTTGGATTGGCGTCACTCCCGTCGCCCCCTGCTGACGCCACAGTGCAAAGCGGGCGTTGGGGAGTCGGCCATCTTGTTTTTGGTTAAGGTGCTCGTTGCGGTGTGGGCTCGGAGGAATTTGAAGGGTGCTGATCCAGGAGGCTGCCATGCGACCTGCACATGTCTCCACCCGTCCCAGGGGGCGCTCTTGTGCGATACTCCACCTGCGGGGGAATAGAGCCTGGATTCTTATGCGAGCGCACTGGGCGGCGCCGGCGGCAGCCGTAAGCCCCTCCCCCTTTGCTGAGCTGACAGTCTGTGGGGGGATGGAGCGCCGGCCGGTTCAGTCTCTGGACTGGTAGAACAGGATGTATCCCGACTCCGAGTTCTTGGAAATGTCCGACGTCAGGCCGTAGAACTCCTCGATCGCTTGTGCGTCAATTTTCTAGCAGAGAAGAAGAAAGAGGCGGAGTTTAATATGACTGTTACCATGGTAACTGACTTCAAACACCATGGACTGCCGCAGGAACAAGCCCTAAAGTCCTCCGACTTTCACTTGAGTTTCCTTTATTCCCTTCCCTTCGGCAGGAAACCTGCGTTTATCTCTTTCAAAATAAAAGTCCCTCTTTCCTCCATAAAAGCAACACAAATACCATCCCTTCTACCTGGCAACAGCGCCCTCTGCAGTTTCCAACCGACTGTTCAAAATAGTTTTTAACGTCATCTCAATATTCTTACACTTAGTGGACACTTTTATTTTGTAGAATGAATTTAAAAAAATTTTTAAAACCCGTTCACAGTTCTATTTCTGTGACTAATCAATTAAAAATATAATTTCTTGAATGTATTTGATGGTATTTCAATTGTTTGCCTGTACTGACACAGATGTAGGAAATATAAATATATCTGTGTTCTTTAACACTTAAAAAAAATGTTATATTTATTTTTAACTGAGTATTTCTATATCAGTATAAAAATATTTTTTTAAATGTGGCATTTAAAGAGAAAACCTGGACGACAACCAGATCAACAGAAGCACATTGATAAGTGATTTCTGTCAATGAATCTGCCGACACACAAACTTTTATTTGTTTCCCAACAAAACTCCTCGGAGGATTTTGGGGTTGAAAGGAACGATTTTAGGATTGTGAACGAAAACCGCTCCACCACTTCAAACCGCCCGTGGATTTGTCTCGGACTGAACTTGGAAAGCGTCCTGGCGGCCGCGCGGTCTCACCGCCGGCGGTTCGATGCCTGCGGGCGGGCGTATGTTGTCGTCTTTGGCTCGGATCAGGGAGAATCATCATCATAACAAACGCTGCGGTCACATGTCTGAGGAGTTGGCCGATTCTGCGCTCGTGTAACGCTACACTGTACTTCTAGTCTCCGCCCACTCACTGAACATCCAGGGGGGCGGGGCCAAAGTCTTTCACACATTTGAACATTTAGGAAAGTGACACAATAGTTGCCTGGTTACGAGTTCGTAGAGGAGTTCGGTTTTGGCAGCGCAGCTTCTTCGGTGTTGTTGCGTTTAGAGGTATGACGTTAGAGGAAAGGAGGAAAGGAGGCAAGGAGGCGTGGGGAGGAGACATCATTCTCCTCCTTGGTCTCGCTCCAGTCCTGCTCTCTAATCTAAAACAGAGAGTCTCGCTTTCAGTCGCTCTCTCGCTAAAGGTTTTGAAGTATGTAGGTCGAGCGGCCGCAGGAAATCCAAACACAACACTGGCAGCGCCAGGAGCCACACCGGCCGGCTGTTTGGGATTCCTGTCTGCTGAGGACCAGACGTGAGGAGGGGAGGGGAGGGGGGGGGGGGGGGGTGGGGGGGGGTGGGGGGGGGGGGGGGGGGGGGGGGGGGGGGGGGGGGGGGGGGGGGGGGGGGGGGGGGGGGGGGGGGGGGCCACGAAGGGAGGCAGTCTTACCTCTACGATGTCGTCGTCGAACAGCAGCCAGAAGCCGTGGCTCTTGACGATGGTGATGTAGTGGCCTCGGTTGGGACCGCTGCAGATTGAACACATGCACAGGGTCTGAGAAACGCCCGGCCATTAAAGGTGCAGCCCGTCGGCACAGGGACACCTGGTGGCCAACAGCCTCGGGTTCTCACTAACACGCTAACGGCCTCGGGTTTGTCCGTTCTGGGCTACTGTAGGAACATGGTGGTGCGAAATGGCGCCCTCTGGTGGAGAGGCGCGGCCACTGATGTAAACATCAAGGGCTCATTCTAGTCACAGAAATGTTTTCGACGCACACGAAAACAAAAGTAACTAGATTCCATTTTTTTCAAAATAGAAAAAAAAAATGTAAAAATCTCACACACTGCACCTTTAACTAGATTCAAATGAACCCAAACTGTACCGACCTGCCGCAGTGCACGACCACGGCCACCAGGTCGTACATGCGGTCGGGGTTGGTGGCGTCGCCGGACGTGTTGAAGAGGCGGAGCTCCAGCGGGAAGACGACGCGATAGGACAGCTTGGTGTAGCGGTGCAGCTGGTCCATGTACTTGAAGCGCTTCAGGTGGAGGGCGAGGATCATGGGCAGCTTTTTTACCCTCATCCTGACGGAGACAGAGGGGGAGCAGTCGCTTTACATTCTATTTATAGACGCGCTTTGCCCAACGTTTCACGTGAGCGGGAAGGGCCAGCAGGGGGCGCCGCCGCCTCCCGGGTTGAAGCGCGAGCCCCGTCTGAGTGGCCCTACACGGGGGGGGGAAGGGGCAGGAGGGGGCGCCGCCGCCTCCCGGGTTGAAGCGCGAGCCCCGTCTGAGTGGCCCTAAAAGCTTTTCACACTCCAGACCCCCGGTCGGGAACCAGACGCCTGGTGCACCTCCTAATTTGGCGCTGGCGTTAGAAGGAGGCGCCGGCGCCGCTGACAGCGCGGCGCTTTCAGGCTGATGGATGCGAGCCGGTGCACTTATCAGGCTCAAACCGCCGGCCGTGTCGGACAGACAGAGCGCCGGCGCTTCACCCGCTGCTGCGCTTTATTAAGACTTTTTGAAAACATCTCTCAGAATGCTACAGGAAGTCCCCCCCCCCCCCCCCCCCCCCCGAGCCCCCCCTCCCCCCGCCCCCCCGCCGGTTGCCGTAGTAACAGCAGATGTGGTTTCAGGGGTATTTTTCTCCACTGGAGCAAAGCGCGACCACATTCACCCGCGGCCACACATCACACGTCAGCTGATGTAACCATGGCGACAGAGACGGAGCGGTTACTCGTAATGACGGGTTACGAGAAGACGAGAGCCACTTTTTAGAAAACGGACAAAACTCAATTTGTGTCCCGAGTTTTCGCTCCTGGACGTTTGTTCGTCGGAGGAGACGGTTTTCAACAAACATTTGTGGAATAAAACAATTCATGGCTTGAAAAAAGAAAATCATATTAAAGGTGCAGTGTGTAGGATTTTTGCCACTTCTGAAAACCATCACAAAACAATGACGTACTGAGATTTTCATTCATTTCTAATCACCAAACAATTTTATTTTTTTCCCCCATGACCCTTAAATGAGTCCTTTAATGCATATTCACGTGAGGAGTGGCTCCTCTCTACGGGGGCGGCCATGTTTTTACAGCAGTAAAAGTGGACGTACTAAACGTCCTCTGAGTTTTAACAACAACTGAAGTGGAGCACAGGTTCTCCTCATGTTGAAGAGTGAGCTGATGATACAACATGTCACTTCACCACTAGAGGTCAGCACATCTTACACACTGCACCTTTAAGGGACATGTAAGACATATGGAGTTGCTGGGTGTGTTCAGGGGGCCGCTCACCTCTTCTGCGCTTCCTGTTTGCTGCGGCACTGCTCACAGTAGTACTTGTATTCACTACATAACGTCTCTGTGTTGCTGAAGCCCCTGTTTCACAAAGCAAAGACGTTTAGGAAACGTACAGAAGAACTTCTCTCGACCAATGAGAAGTGTGTTTCCCTCCCGTGTCACCTCAGACAGTGTGTGATGGACGTGTTCTGCTCCACGTCCACCGACAGATCCAGGAAGTCCTCGTCTTTGCTGCTGACCTGGAACCGACAGAGCAGACACACGCCGGCTCAGCACAATTCGGTCTGGGCGAGTTATTTCTTATGAAAACGTTTCCAGACGAGCCGCAAAGATCTGGTTGTTTTTTTCGTTTTTTTTTCGAGAGGGAGAGTGAGTCATCGTACCCCAGAGGCTCGGGGCGGCCTCTCTGCAGTACCACTCCCTTACCACTAGAGCGAGTCACGCGGCCGGTCGGACAGTAAGGGACACTCACGGCTTCACAGTTGAGGCAGCGCGTCTCGTTGGTCAGAGTCCCCTGGAAGATCTCATGGACCCACGTGGTCTGCTGCTGCTGCTGCTGCTGCTGCTGCTGCTGCTGCTGCTGCGGCGCCTCCTTCCCTCCTTCACTCTCTCCTCCTCCTCCTTCACTTCCCCCTCCCCCTCCGTTCTGCACCAGCTTCCCGTTCTGCTGCCTCTCCTGGCTCTTCTCCTCCTGCAGCAGGTCGGCGATGGTGTTGAGGAGGTAGTTGAGGAACTCGTGTGCGTCCTGCTGCATGTAGTTGTCGAACAGTTCTGAGGGAGGGGGGAAATGAACAGCCTCACGTTAGCGAGGGAGAATTAGCGACACCCTTCTTCTTTTCGCCCCCCCCCCCCCCTCAGCTGTGACTTTAAAGGTGCAGTGCGTGAGATGTGGTGACCTCTACAGGTGAGGTTGCACGTTGTGTCCATCACCTCACCCTCACCCTTCTGAACACGCAGGTAAAGTCGTCATGAAAACTCAAAAGATGTTTAGTATGTCCACTCCGGGCTACTGTAAAAACATGGCGGCCTCCATGGAGAGGACCCGCTCCCCTGTAAACGTACATCAGTACATCAGTGGGCTCATTAAAGGGTCGTGGGATAAAAGAAAACGTTTAGGTGATTCTAAATTCATGACAATGTCAGTCCGTCATTGTTTTGTGATCTTTTTCAGAAGTGGCCAAAATGACCTCAATCTTACACACTGCACCTTTAACGTCTCACCACTCTGCCGACTCAGCTCCATGGCCGAGAGGAGGATGGGCGAAATAACAACCCGGCGTTGCAGTAACCATCACTGTCCACGCGGGGCAGTGCCTTCATTAGCTCCTACCATTTTCTTTCCTCAGCCGCGAGATGAACTTCTTGGGCGGGATGACTCCCACCTTCTTCTTCTGCGTGGCGATGCTGTTGAACAGGTCGGACAGACAGGTGAGGAGAGACTCCTTCCGCCTCGGCTGCACCTGCAAACAAAACCCCAAATAAACATTTGACCTTCTCACAAATCATCTCTGGAGTGGAAGAGAAACTTTCATTACTCTGAAAAACAGATGAAATAGGTTTGACTTTGAGCTGCAGCACTTTGTCACTGAAATCAAAACATGGATCGGAGCGTAAGGGTTAAACTGTAATGAGCTGTTTGAGCTCCACTCCAACAGAGGGCGCTCACCATAACGGCTCTACGCTTTGAATCGCTCCATGTGAACAAACATGGGGGGAAATCGTGGAGTCTAGGTCGTTATCGCTTCATTCAGAGGTATCTAAAACATGCTGCCCTCCGATATTAAGCTCCGCCCACATCGTCAGAAACAAATAGCCAAAGAAAAATGTTACACTTGGGCCAGTGTGGTGTTTTCACTGGACGGTGGAGAACATTCTTTCAGCACGAGCCGTCACTCAGTGGTACGAGGAGGGAAAAGGGAAGGGAAGGGGGTGGGGCTTCGGGGGGAGGGGGGGGGGGGGGGGGGGGGGGGGGGGGGGGGGGGGGGGGGGGGTTAGTAGTCATCACTTACCTTGTACGCCAACACCTTCTCCCTGAACGGCCGACAGAAGTACAGCGCCTGCAGCACCGAGTTACAGTAGCAGGTGTTTCCAAACTGGAGAGGAGGAGACAGTTTATCACGGACGCCATTTTGGAGCTTATGATCACTCGCAGCATGGAATCCTAGAGTCAACTGGTTGCAAAGTGACAAAAAAATACAGCTAACAAGGTGAAGAAGTGAGTTTATTTGGATGGACACTGAGGCGGAAGTGTTGTGATCGCCCTCTGGTGGCTGGGAGGCTGCAGTACCGGGCGTTAACGCACTTTCTTATGTGGTCGCAGACGGGACACAGGCTAAATCTAAAGTACATTTCAGAGTTGTTGTTGTTGCTGTAGTTGTTTGAGAACGTCCCGGTCTATATTTGTTATTTGACGACATCAGAATATCACTTTCCGTTACACCACTGACTGACGGACACTTACATTGACCAGTCCGAAGTAGTGTTCATTCACGGGAAACTGTTCCGGTCCAATCTCCTTTTCCAAGGCTGAGGCATTGGCGCCCTGGTGGAGACAGAGGGAAGGGACACTGAGTGTGGCTGTACGATGTCACACGTTCGCCCTTCGTCATCACAACTTCCTGCCACATTGTGAGGCCGAGCTTCCTCTGTCCTTTCACCTCCTCCCTCCTCATTGTTTTCTGCATTTCCTGCTTTTCCCTCTTTGCTGCAGCTGTGTTTTCCACATTCACGTCCTCCGTTTGGAATCGTCTCAGTATTCATTCGTCTCTTCCACAGACCAATCAAAAGGAACATTTTTTAAGTGTCGGTTTGTAAACAAAGCAAGTCGTGATCAATGGAGTTCGGGAGAGAGAGAGAGAGTCATCTGAACCTCGTTCCTTCAAAACACCTGTGAAAACATGAGGTTCGCGTTACCTCCGGCTCACACTCAGCACTTCTGTTTGCTGGCCTGACGCAGCGCGTTGTTGTTTTGCGACCAGAGGTCGTGTTTGTTCGTGCGCTCGCCTCTGGGTGACATCACACCCGGCTGCAGTGTGAGGATGAGTAACGGCGGCGTGGCTCCACCAGGGCCGCGCCACTCACTGCCCTCGCGGCCTTTGCTCCTCCCCCCGTGTGCTGCCGTTACATATTGGTTGACTTTAAAAAGACACAGAATCTGCCAGCTCTCAACTCACTTCCTGTGAGGTCCTACTCTTCTGCAAACGGCGATAATTGTCCCTTTAATACAATCCACACGGAGGCAATTTCATCCACATAAATGAATGAATGAATGAATTAATTAATTCATTAATTAATAATCCCAACTTGACCCTGTCAACTACAGAACTGTTTGTGTTGGAGGCCAGAGATGCTGCCCCTCCCCTCCGCATTTAAAAGGATTGTAAGTCCTAGTGTGTGTGTGTGTGTGTGTGTGTGTGTGTGTGTGTGTGTGTGTGTGTGTGTGTGTGTGTGTGTGTGTGTGGTAACAGCCAAGTGACTCCTCTGTGGCATCTGCCTAAGCGTCTGTCAGCTCTGAAAGGTGCAGCAGATAGAAAACAGGATGTTACAGTTAATCTTGACACTTTAAGCTCTGCTGTGTGTGTGTGTGTGTGTGTGTGTGTGTGTGTGTGTGTGCCTGTGCCTGTGTGCGTGCGTGTGTGTGTGCCTGTGTGTGTTCGTTTGTCTGGCGGGAGAAACTGTACGTTCACAAGCAACAAGTGTTGTAATGAAGTTGACCTCTGACCTTTGAAACCACTAACTTTATTACTCAGTGGAGAGGAAAGAAAACTGGGTGATAAGCACTGAATAAAGTTTTCCTGACCTTTATTGATTTCAAAAGTGAGCGATTTGAAAAGCCAGGTCAAGTCGGAAACATTTCACAAATCTTTTACAATCTTGTATCATGAATCTCGACCAATCAGTGAAATCCATTATAGTCGCGTGATGACAGGAAGCCAGGGTTGTTTTCCTGCTTAACCTTTGACCTCAAAATCTGCAGGATGAGTCTGTGGCGAGGATCAATGAAGTTTCAGGATTTCAAAACCTCTTACTGTCGCGACTCCTCACTGATGCTGTGTTGTATAGTCGCTTGAACGACGAGGATCAATGAAGCTTCCAGGTTTTAAAAGAGTTTTAACGTCCTGAAACTTTATTGATATCGACGCTCGATATGTGTTGTGGACACTCTGCTGATTCATAAACAGGATGTTGTTGTTTTGCAGCTTGACCTCTGACCCCCCCCCCCCCCCCCCCCCCCCCCCATTCTGCTGCAGGTCCTGTGCACGGATCAATAAAGTTGCGGGATATCAAAACAACATGATAAGTCGTGCTAAGGCTAAACTCATTTCGACACAGACAGTGTCACGAGGCAGAGCTCATTCATCTCATTCCCCTCACCTTTTTGTTTTCCTTCATCAGAGATGGAAGATTCCAGGTTGAATCCCATGACAGGAAATTCAGGATTCACATGAACACTGTGTTTACACCCACTCCACGCGACCCATTCTCTCACATCCACTTCTACATTCACTCACGAAGACTCATTTCCACCGGGCAACACGCGCTGTGGCTGCTCGCCGACATTCCCATGCAGGTAAACAACTTAGAAACCCACTAGCTAGCACGCTAAAGCTAGCTGCTTATTCGCCCGCTGGTCAACCCTGCCCTCCCCGTGTAAACAAACCGAAAACCCGCGACACCAACGGTCAAAGTCGGCCTCCGTCGGCACCGACTGGCCCCGACCCACTGGAGTGAGTGGGCGTATTTAGGTAAGTACCGTTCGCGGGCCAAGCTCCGCAACTTTGCGTGTTGTTGTTATCATGTTGTTAGCCGCGCAGCTAGCTTAGCGTCCTGCCCCCACCACCCACTGGCCCGGGCAGCGGCCCCGGGGGCACGGACACTCGCACCGGCGGCCGCTCGGGGCCGAGGCTCGGCTTCTTACCATCGTACAAATCGAGGCGATCTTTCGGACTGTCATCAGTATTTCCATCCGTGCGCCGCCATGGTGGAGCGAACCCCGCTGTGGAAACGTAGAGAGCCGCTGAGGCTGGAGGGTTCCGGGCGAGAGAGGGAGAAGCTACTGCCCCTGACTGTTACCGATCTGTCAACACACACCGGAAGAGGAGGGGACTACCTACTTCCGGTCTGCGTCTATCCTAGTAATAATAATAATAATAATAATAATAATAATAATAATGATGCATATTACTTTCATTGTGAAATCAGTTGTATTACTGTTATCATCATCACTTTTGTAATGTTACATTTATTATCATTATTGCTATTACTGATAGTAGTGGTGGAATTATATTATTATATTATATTATATTATTTTATATTATATTATATTATAAATCGTGAAGTTTATGAGCTGGGTTCTTAACATGGAGACTGTCACTGGTGGTGGTTGGTGTTGCAGACAGCAGGGGGCGCAATTCAATGTGTTGAATGTCTTCTCATTTTCTCATTTCATTATATTACATTAAATGATGTTGTATATTACAGTACATTAAAAATGAAAGCGCTCCCATACAGTTTATTTCTGTCTTTGCACTAATGGGGCTTTTCTTGGCACATGTCGCTCCATTATGACCAATTACTCTTTTTTTTTTTTGGAGGAATTGTGATAAACTTTCATTTCCTTCTTGGACCAGAGGAGGTTCATGGAGTCTGAGTCCAGGCTGGAAACTGGATCCCATTTTAAACTGGTCCCATGGGGCTGTGAGAGGGGATGGATCAGACTCCTTATCCCTCCCCCCTCCCTCCCCCCTCCCTCCCTCTGTGCGTCTTTACGCACGGTGCGCACCGCGGAGGCAGCCGGAGTCAGTGCGGGGACATGGCTCCACAGACGGGCTGAAACTTCGCCTCACTCCCTGGAAGACTTTCTGGGCGACGTTTTTGGGGGGGGATCCTGGATCTACCCCGAGAACCTGCAGCTCCACGTGCTCACACCCTGGATTCCTCCGCAGCCCTGAGCTCATTATGGGAGTATCGCCGTGATATTTGCCCCCCTCCCCTCCCCTCCCCTCCCCTCCCTCTCTTCTCCCTCTCTTGCCCGGGGCGGACGGATCGTTTTCCCACACAGAGCAGGAAGCGGGTCCTAAATGCGGCAGACTGGAGACCCTGCTCCGAGACCCACGATGAGCAGCGGCGGCTCCGGCAGCTTCCTGCTGGTGCCCATCCCGGAGTACCCCCTGCTGGACTGCGTGCCCAACAAGACCGTGAAGATCGTGGTCCTGGGGGCCAGCAACGTCGGGAAAACCGGTATGGATCCAAAACGACACCGATACTGTCATTATTTTACATGTGACTGCGGGAAATGAGGAGTTGTCACTGAAGTTGGAGAAGAACTCCCCGGGAACGTCGTGCAAACCAAGCCACAGATTCGGGTCTTCGTGCATGTTGCAGCTGTCAAGTTGTTTTTAAAAAAAGTTTTTTTTAGTGTTTTTATTTATGAAAGAGCCAGAAATACATTCATCTGCCAGGACGTATGGAGAAATACCCACCCGAGTCCATAGGGGGCGACACATCACCCTCTAAATGTTGAAAAATATATATATATATATTCATTTCGACATTTATCTCAAATAAGTGAAAAAAAATCCATGTGTTAAAGTATTTTATTATATTTTTTAAATGTCCATTTATAATTTTGTATCGACTCAAAGTTACATCCACGTCCTGTAAACTTTATTCTAATATTTTCAAGATGTTTCATCTTTTATTCATTTTTTCACATGATTTCAATCACCAAGATTTGAATGAAAATTTGAGCCCATCTTGAAAATGAATGCAGTGACAGTTCCTCACAAATGAGGCAAACTCACCCCAGTCGCCCCCTAGTGGCTAGTTAGGGTACAGAGGAGTCTCACCTCCTCCATGTAATTCAATGGGAAAATGCCGACGCCTGAGATCACCTCGCGATTGGTCGAGCACGACGTCAATGGGACTTTGTCGTCCATCTTTATTTACAGTCCTCGATTTGGCCTCATCGACACTCAACGCTGCCCCCTGTAGGTGAACTGCAGCCGTTTGCAGTTCATTGGCTGAAACGGGAGATGGGGATTATAGGATTATAGATTGTTTGAAATCGGGGACGATGAGGAAATCTCGACTTCTACTGTCCTGAGTTTGACATTTGACATTCAGCGGAATGTTCCTTTAAGAGCCAGAGAGGAAAATAACCGGCACAGCTTTGAGGGAAGGAGCAAAAACAAAAGTCTGAAACAGCTGGAGAAAAAAAAATAAACAAATGATGGATGACATAATCATTGACCAACAAGAGGAGATGACGCACGGGCAATTGCGACATAATCATGCTGTGTGTGTGTGTGTGTGTGTGTGTGTGTGTGTGTGGACTTTGGGCCTGTTTGTTCAGATCATGTCTCTGCTATGAAATCAAAAACGTTACTTGTCAGGGAAACGGGAAATTCCACTGTCACTGTGGAGGAGCCGATGTCAAACGGCTCTGTGGGTCAGGGGGTTTGTTTTCGGAGGTTCGACTCCGATTTGACACCAACTAACACGACTCTTAGAACCTGTCTCTCACACACACACACACACACACACACACACACAGCTTTGGTATTTCCTCCCTCCATCCCTGATCCAGACTCTTCCCGTCTGTCCTCAGCTCTGATCGTCAGGTTTCTCACCAAGAGGTTCATCGGAGATTACGAAGCCAACACAGGTGAGAGGTGCAGCCTCTGAAATATTCAGCAGAGTCAGCAGAAACTCAACTCCCACCATTGATTGGTCCCCCTGCGCTCTCATTCATCCCCCCCCCCCCCCCCCCCCCCCCCCCCCCCCCCCCCCCCCTCCCCCCCCCCCCCCCCCCCCCCCCCGCAGGGGCCCTCTACTCCCGAAAGGTCACCATGGACGGGGAGGAAGTGTCGCTGCAGATCCAGGACACTCCCTGCGTCGCTCTGCAGGTAAACGCGCCGCCTCGTTCCCATCAAAGATTCCTTTTCCTTTTCTGCTCAATTCTTTGCTTTTTTCAATTCTTCTAATTGCATTTGTATGTTTTTTTAATGAATACATTTTTGTATTTTTATTCTTTTTAATAGATGATAGGAAGTGCCTCTCTTAATTTCTTCTTCATTTTTACCTTTTTTTTCATTCATTTTTAATATTATTTCACATTCTTTATTTTATTTGTCCATTTTTTTTATTTTTTCCTCCTTTTTAATTCATTTATTTAGAATGTTTTCATAGATGAAAGATGCCTTTCTTAGTTTCATTTTCATTTAAACTTTAAAAAAAAAAGTTTATTTCCATTATTATTTCCCATTTTTTCTTTTGTTTGGATGTTTTTTGTTTCACTCTTTTAAATGTATTTTGGATTTTGTGAAAGATGAAAGATGCGCTTTGTTATCTCTTGTGCTTCAGCACATTGATGGTAAATAAAGATCTATGAAATGTTCAGTATGTGAAGGAAAGGGAAGTGACCCGACGACCATCTGGGCTCATGATGAGGATAATGAGTGCAACGTGCCTCGCCGCTCACCCCTGCTCCGTCCCGGTGGGCCTCAGAGCTGCCCATTTCCTGCTGGGGGGGGCGTGGTTTGGGGGGGGGGGGGGGGGGGGGCGCATGATAGAGGATGATAGCGGAGCGGCCCTGTGGAGATGAGAGGTGGAGGGCGATGGTTCAAATCCCAGAGTGGAACTTATGACTGTGAGTCATCTGTCCGGGCTCATTCTGTTTGAAGCGAGATGTGAGAGATCGCCCCAACTTCAAATTTAATTGCCCCTGGACGGACGACTGGGTGGTCGGCGGGGTCATGAGGGGGAGGGGGAGGGGGGGGGGGGGGGGGGGAGAAGGAGGGGGAGGAGGGGAAGGAGGGGGGGGAGGAGGAGGAGGAGGAGGAGGGAGAGGAGGAGGAGGAGGAAGAAGAGGAGGAGGAGGGGGAGGAGGAAGAGG
>JAFBJT010003751.1:0-11445 GCA_016785325.1 Chascanopsetta lugubris | reverse complement strand
TCCGCATCCAGCACCAGGGCGCGGACGGACGGGGCACACAGGGAGGCGCTGGCCTGGGAGAGAGCGGGGACGTAATCACTCCACCCCAGAGGCGCCATTCAGAACCCGATGACATCATCGTCTGAAAGTCACATCTCGAGAGCCGTCGACGTCTCTCGCCCTCACCTTGTTCATCAGGTCCTGGAGTGAGTCGGCCATGATGCCCTTCTTCACGCTGCGGTCAGCACTCGTGACCCTGAAGGGTTTCGTGCGAGGGCCCGACAGGAAGTGCTGGGTCATGGAAGCGCTGGCGGTCACGCACCTGAGGGAAGACGCCGATAATACACGTTGTGTTGTACATGTTGTTGAGTCCCTGTTGCTTCTCTTCATAGAAAAAACAATTGAAAAAGGCACATGTTCTCAATGACTGAGTCACAAAGAGATTGACTTGAACTGCATTTGTTGCTGTGTATCTGTATCTGATGAAGCTGCGTTCTTACTTAGAGAGGGAGGACGGAGTGAGGAGGCTGAGAGATCTCATGGCGTAATCCATCTGCGCGCCGCTCCACCTGTGAGTGGAATCATGGGTGACGTTAAACTGCAGAGCAACACGTCACCACAAGGAAGGTTTATATTTGAGTCTTAAATAAAAAGGTGAAACTGAAATTCAATAACTTTGCAGCGCATTTGTCACACTCACAGGTATCGTTACTCAAAACTCCCATTTTTATCATTCTGTACTGACCCACAACACAAACTCTGTCATTTGCGTCCAGTGCCACTGACAGATTGACAGCTGTTGATGAAAACACAACCTGTGACTGATGTACTGAAATAAACAATCTAAAGTAAATAGAGATTTGGCCTTCAGGTTTTGACACACGCATTAATCATCAAGAGGTTTTCTGTGACACTGAATCCTCTCAAAACTAAGAAAATAAAAACAGCATTAAAAGAAAAAAATGATACAACATAAATGATCTTACCAGGTTAAAGGGAGGTGACGCCTGATCAGCTGCCGTCCTGAATATGTCTGAGCGTTGTCTCAGTGTGATGAGTCACTCTCTCCTACTGTTGCTAACTGACTCACTGAACTTTGCTCTGATGACTTTTGATCCACTTACAAACTTTTATTGAGTAACTTTCCATGAACAATCCCACTAACGCTCCTCTGGGGACAACTCTGAATTTTAAAATACAAATATATAATGCAACAACTGAGCAACACAAAGGGTCATTTCACCCAACCTCATTCGCCCCATCCAGCTTTTGGTAGCATTAAAACATAAAAAAATAAAAATAAAAAGGTATTCAGGTAGATATTCAACACAAATATGGTGACCTCCACACAGAGGACACACTAGTGTCAAACAAGGCCTACAAATCTAATCATACATTGCACTAATTATTCAAATCAAACACAGGTGATCGGGACGCTGTCACTGGGATCTGATCATATGAGTGCAGGATTACACAGGCGGGGCGTGTCATCACCTCATGTTACACAACTACAGCTGCAGAAGGGCCCACAGCACCCGAGTGCACCAGTGACCTCATTTATAACCCAGGGGTTGATATGCAAATCATGTGACAGGTGTGGATTGAGGTTGGGCTGCACATGTCACTAAGCGCAGGATCAGAGTGGAGAGTGCGTTAGCTCACTCACAACTGTAACGACACAAATCTGTGCTCTGCTCAGGGGCTCTACACACATGAACACACACACACACACACACACACACACACACACACACACCACTACTGTTCTCTTCAATAATTCACAGGACATTGCCAGAGGCTATACTTCAACCTGCCTTTTAGTTTTTAAGTTCTCTCTCACGCTCTCCATCACTTACACACACACACACACACACACACACTCTCTGAGGGGGAGGTTATAATAGCATGATCATGATAACTGTCACACACTGAACTAATACTCTATAAACGTATAAAGAGATTTAAGCTGGTGAGTGAACCAACATGATAACATGAGACTAACAGAGGAACATGGTCATACAGCTGTCAAAGGAGGATCTACTCGGAAAATCTGTTTATATGAGAATATAAACACAGCGCAGCAAAGTAATACAACGCACAAGAGCCCAGGGGCTGATGAAAAATAAATAAGGCTCTATATGGGATTAAATAAATGCTATTGAAAACAAAATGAAAAGGAATTACAATCAAGGATCTTGGCTTTCATTTAATAATAGCAACGCTGCTGGACGAAGATTGGGTGAGAAGGGGGGAAACCATTTTGAATCGGAATTTAACCAGGAAATATGATACAACATACTTTATTACACCCCTCACAGATATACTTGTCCTGGACTCTGAATGCTGTGCACATCAAATGCCTCTATGATTACATTTCATAAAGCACACTCTGGATTAGAACGTGACAGAGGCGGCACTCAGTACCGCACAGTCACCACTGGGTGGCGCCTCCTTCCTCGTCTCTCAGATATCCACAGGTTAAAGTTCACAAAAAGAAGGTTTCCCGCCTCCATGTTGAACCGCTCAGTGCGAAAGGACGACGATGTAGTGCCGAAGACACCGTTTAATCATGCGAACGTCGAGCTACTTAAAAGCTAGTGTGTAAACAACTACAACAACAACAACTGAGAGTCTGTGTTGTATCCATAACCGGTCCGGAGCGGCTGCTAACGGCTAACGGCTAACAGCTAACAGCTAACAGTGGCTAGCAGCCACACCAGTGCAATATATTTACATGATTCTAGAGCCACCTTGCTGCACTGTGAACAGCGTGCATTGTATTGTATTGTACATTGTATCACGTGCTGCCGCTGTAAATATACTAGATATACTTACATATCTTATTTTTATTTTATTTTTTGAATAGACTTATTTCTGGTACCCTTGTTGTTTTCCCTCTTAGCACCACCAGAGTTGTCTTTTCAATCTCCTTGTACATTGTGTAAAATGACAACAAAGGCTTTCTATTCTATTCTAATCTATTCTAGCCACCACCTGTAGGACCACCGTTAAAAAAACAAGCTTGCCACTCACAACCAATATGGCGCACGCTCCATGTAAACGAATACATCCCATATCGCATAACACTTCTAACACACTTTGTCAAGATTCGAATAGAAACAGTAACAAACACATTTATCAGACAGTTGAGGACGACGACGCCTTCATCATCAACATGTGTCATTTTTTTCATGGAGTTTCTGGTTTCTGGTGAACGTTCATACGCTCTAGTTTAACGTTGTAAACAGTCAAACACCTTAAAGATGTCAGTTAAACATGGAGACTCACGTGTTCCTGTGTTTCCACCGTGTCAGAGCAACGCAACCTGACACATAATGAACTTCACCTGCTCACGACGCCGTAGATGTGCTGTCGGGCAACGTCTCCGTCACGTGACCCCATTCAAGTCGCTGGCCCTGGCGTTCAGGCCGAAAAAAAGTTTCTGGATTGCAAGTTTAGTTCCGGGTTACAAAACCCATTGAGCATGCGCAGTAATGCATCGGGGCTGCGACGACGAGCGAGTGCGCGAGCACAGCCGTGACGTCACCCAGAAGAACGAGATTTCTCTTGCTTGTCTGACCTTTAGGTAATTTCTACGAAAAATAAGAACGTCATATAGTTAAAAACATACAATTCAAAGACCAATAATCAATATGGGGGTTTGCTGTTGCAGTACCTCGAGTGGCCACTTGGATGACATGTTGCAAATCTAATTGGAGGTTCCTTATCCTGTTTTAATAATTCATCCATAAATACAACAGAAGCCAGTGTTTGGGACATCCAGCTGGAAGTGCTGGTTAAAGAGAGACGAGGACACCCTGTGGACAACTAAGGAACTGCATCAGTTCACAATTGGTTCATTTTAGTGCTGTGGCTATTGGTGTTTTCAGGAATAATGTTCTCAAATATTCTCTATTTAAGTGAATGTGACAATAAAATTGCATTTGAAGCTAGTTATTACAGTGTATATGATTAAAATGAAAAATATTTTTTGGGAAACTCTCAGCCGAGCTGAAATGATAACAATTAGCATTATGCTTATTATATAAGCCATGTTAGGGGCCTGGGGACAACAACAAACTTCCAGGCTTCCTTAAATAGAATATTGTAATAAAGAATTATTCTCTAACATTGTAAACATCATGATCCTTGATGTCAGCAGGGGCAACGATGACACAGAACATTTGCTGGATCTTTTGTATTTCACAAGTGGTTTTATTGAAGTATTTCTATCACGTTATAATCAAATTAAGAGCGATAATGCCTGTTTATTCCCCTCTCGTATTTGCACAGTTGAGACTCCACGGAGCCGCAGTCGCTCGGAGCGATGCACGGATGACGTCGAGTTCACGACCGGCGTACAAACGGAACTGGCTGCAGTGAGAATCGGATGAGCGCTTTATTTCACTCTGCTGCTTCACATCTCACTCACAGATGAATCACAACACCGAGGCGTCAGATGTGGAGAGGTTTATCAAGCATCGCCAGAACAAAGGTTTGAAGAAAGGGGCTCTGCCGCTGCCTCAGAGGTCAATATCCTGTGTGGCTCTTTGTCCCACTATCACCCATCATGCCCCAATGCGGCTAACGCAGGCTCATTTGCCCCCCCCCCCCCATTCATTAGCGCTTTTATGGTCTGCTGATGCTTGCAATTATTGGCGAGCGAGCGCAGTGGAATGGATTTAGACTTGAGAGACAGAAAGAGAAGGGATCATCACGGCGGATTGAATTGAAGAACCTTTTGTTTTTTGTACACATGCAAAAGACACGGAGCTGATCTGAGCGGCTGGTGACAGCGGGTGAATCGCGGCAGAGACTAAAGAGCGGCACGTGACATTGTTCGACGTGTCCTTCCCCTTCTCCAGAGTCAGGCCACGGAGGGTTTGACAATGAGCTGACACACTAAATACAAGTATAAAAGTAAAGCAGATCTACGCTCTACTGACCACGAGCTACCCGGGGTTTCTAACCACGTGCCGGTGCCACAGCCAGGCCGCACTCTCTCCATCCGACACTTCACAGCCCTCCTCTCATTTCCTCTTGCCTATCCGTGCCATGAGCTCAGCGTTCAGCGCAGCCTTGGTCCTCATGTCCTGGTTCTTGGCCAGGTCTATGAGGACGCTGAGGATGCTGGTGGGCACGTCCAGGGACAGGGCGAAGCGCGAGCCCTGCTGGGCCCTCTTGGGCAGCGGGGGGGCCGGGCGTTGGGCCCGCGCCCGCCGCAGCACCGTGTGGTGCTCCGAGCGCAGCAGGGAGTTGAGCACGTCGACGGCGAGCACGTCCCTCTGCGTGTCCTCGTCCAGCTTGGCCAGGGCAGCGCCGCTCCTCTGGCTCTGGACGCTCCAGGGCAGCAGCAGAGCCAGACACACACACACACACAGGCTCCTCATGGTCACTGAGGAGGAGGAGGAGGAGAACAGGCAGTGTTGTCAGGCATGACATTCACAGGGATTTATTTTTTTTTACATCAATTTAATTATTTAGAAAAAAATATTGAAAACATAAAAGACGCCCACTTTTTTAAATTATTATTTTTAAAGGTATGGAAGTAGTAGGATTCAAAACAAGGGTGAAATAATATTAAAGTAACATCCAACCAAACTTTACATTGCACATTAGAATGATCAAGTAAAATATCTAAAATATCTTCAAACACCAAAATAACTTCATAGTCTGTCATTTAAATACTTTCTTGCATATCGTTTGAATATTGATTATCTCATCCATACTCACTCAGTGTCAGCACTGTGTAGTGTTGGGAAATTGACAGAAAGGCACTTCTCCCTCCTCCGCTGTGAAGCTGGTGATGATGATGATGAAGAAGAAGAGCTGTGACCCTCAGACGTCCCGACACTGGATCATCTGCCTCAGATTCTTCTTCTTCTTCGGCTCCAGGAGCGGCGACCTGTGCGGCTCACAGTCGGATGTTGAACTGGACCTCGGGCTGCACGACTTCACGTACACGAGCCTCGGTGATGACACTGCCCCTTCCCCTCCGTCTTCTTTATCGTTTACATCTCTGCACCCCTCCGCCCTCATTTCATCTCATTTCCTCCTCACTTATTGCCATCGTTCTCTCTCTCTTTCTAAAAATAACACCATCGTAATCACAATAGTTTGGCCCCGTAATGAATTGGATAGTTGCCTCAGGCTGAGCTCATAGCTCAACTGACGCCCGCCACCTCCAATCAGGAGTTAAGCACCGGCAAACACTGCTCTAACACACACAAGTGTGTGTGTGTGTGTGTGTGTGTGTATGTGTGTGTGAACGAGGTCTGGCTGTTACAAAGGGAAAATGTTATAAACAGACACACAAACAAACAAACAACGTCACTGAAGTTCAGTAGTTCGTTTGGTTAGGTGATTTGGAGAAGTAAAATAAATAAATCATTAAAAAGGTGCAGTTTGTAAGATTTCAGTAAAACCGTTTTCATTTCTATTCACGGAAATTGCATAAAAATATCCCATACGCAACAAAAATGCAGGTAATGCTTAATTTAGAGAAGTAGCCCCTAAACATCATCAAGGGGCAACTTCATCTTCATATCTGAGCAGGTGATGGCTTCGATATGCTTTTGGAAATTAATCAACGTGACTACAAGCATCTTGTGCACCACAGCCACGTGCATCCCCCTCCTCCAACCTCAGTGTATTCCATGACATGCCGAATACAAAGCGATTGTACCCACTTCGTCATATTCTATAACTATATGTTCTTCTATTTAGAGGAGAGGAGTGGAGAGGACACATGGAACTAAAAGCCCTCTGGAGTGCAACACAGAGGAAGAGGCTGTCAGGCACAGGAGGGACACTCACCAAGACAGCCTGCACCTCGGCCCCCGAATCAGCTCCATTCCCGCCCGTCATCGGATTTATCCTCATCTGACTAATGATAGGAATATTGCAAGTCCAGCCTGATTACAATAGTCGGGCCCTCGGGGGCCCTCTGCGTCTGTTACATCAGATAAACAAACAAAGGGACACACAGATGTCACCCAGCAGCAAACACAGCTGTCCTGCAAGTGTACCGGTGGTCTTATCATCACGGTGACAGCGTGACGCAGGACATGAATATGCGATGATGTCATCACTGTGATTCAACATGCAACGTATCTGATCACTCAGGCTGCATGGTAAACACTCTGTATACGCCAAACCACATGTATCAGTGAGGTCTCGAGTTAAAGACACCAGACACACTCTGAGTTTACATTCAAATGATCGATTTGATCCCAAACTGCATGAATTTAACATCCTTGGAAAATGGTAAGTTAAAATAAGACATAACAACCCCGCAACGACTTATTGATGAACTAGAATAACTGCCCCTGCAGTATCCATTTTCTGTTTTCACAATTCATACAAGGTGACCTTTGACCTCTGAAATCAAAACAGCTGGGAGTGCAAAAAAACAACTAAAGGACAACATGAGGTTAGCATAATCTTGACCTTTGACCTCTCGATGAAAACCACATCAGTTAGAGAATGTTTGAATCAATTTTAAAGATCTTTCTTCTAATAGTTTAAATGAGACAAAATGCCCCAGCTCAGTGTTTTATGGTATTTATTTTTGTTGGAATGAGAGCTTCTGTTATGTACAATAGAGGACAGAAACAAATTTTACAGAAATCATAAATATACTCCACGCGGGATTCATTACAGATTGTACTGTGTCCTGTAGATGTTACTTTATATTCAAGCCCTCCCTCCCCTCAGCGAGTCAGAGCTGGGAGACAATGGCCTGTGCAGATAAATCAAAAGGTTATCTATGTCTACCTTCAGTGTGTTCAGCGTGTCAGAGGAAGGGCGGGTGAATGGCCATCTTGGACAATCCTCAGTTGTTCAATCTCGCAGAGAGTGAAAGGACGAAAGCGAGATGAGGAGGAGATTTAAAAGTGGAGCGACACGACGACACCTTTTAAAACCTGAGCCAGTACATGGCGCTACGCATCCTGTTGTAGTCAGGTAGCTGCTCGATGGGGCCTGGAAAAGAGACAGCGGGAGAAGGTTAGACACCGATCACCGGAGACTCATCTCGGACTGAATTGTGAAAATTCCACAAAACAACATACCGACAGCTGCCACAGCAGGACACCGGTCATAGATGTATTTAGAGCAGATGTCACGGACCATGTTGGGAGTCACGGCCTGAAAGCAGAGATGGGGAGGAAGTTACAACTCTAACCCCAGACACAGATAATGAATGAGGCACTTTGTTACTCTTTTCTTTAAAAAAATAAAAATAAAGGTACAGTATGAGGGATTTTATGACAGCCCAGTGGTGGCTAATGTGCATACTGCAGCTGAACATCCCTTACATTTAGGTTACAATTTGTAAGGTTTTGTCAATTCTGCGCTACTGTAAAAATATGGTGGTGCAACGTGACAGCCTCCACCGAGAGGACCTGCTCCTATTCATTCTACAGTAATGAATCCTACCACCCCCCCACACCCCCCCCCCAGAAAAAATCATACAGATTCCTAAAAACATCAATCCAATTATTTCAAATTAGACTTCTGCCAAAAGCAGTACTAGTTAAATCTTACATACCGAGCCTTTAAAAAAAAACTGTAGAACCATGTCCTTCAGAGTATCAACTCACATCGATACGAGCGTCCCACTCAGCCAGAGGAATACGCCGGCCGTAGTTCAGGATGTGTCTGCCGATGTCATCACAAATTGGTGTGGTACCTAAATGACAAATGCGCATGTTCATTTCACGAGTCACCGTGTGCGTATTTGTATAAAAGTAAGATACAAATACTACAAACCATTGAGCTGTCCGATCAGGCTGGCCTTCAGAGCGTTTTTGCCTCTGGCTATGTCACTTTCTGTCATTGTTGTGCACAGATTCATCCTGTGTGGAGCAGACAGGAGGGCATGAGGTTAAACATCAAATCCACCCCTGTAAGAGTGTTGTGAGTGTGTGTGTGCATTACTGACCAGGCGTTCTGGGACCAGTGCATCATGTCATCGATGTGGTATTTATCAGTAACTAAGTAAATACCCATCAGGCTGGTGTCACTGTAGGTGGAGTGGAAGGCCTGGAAGCTCTGACACAGATTCTCCTCCACAGCCAGACGAGCCAATCGACTGCTCAGGTTCTGCAAATGAGAGGAAGGAAGGAAGGAAGGAAGGAAGGAAGGAAGGAAGGAGGTTACACTAAATATAAGGAAGCATGAGCTAACAGTGAAGCTGTTTGTAGGCAACTGTTAATTATTTAAGGTCTTGTTCCTCAGGAAAGGTCCTGAGGCAGGGATGCGACCCCTGACCCTGGTCTTCTGAGAGGACGGTAGTCTACCCTTTGATAATGGCCACTCAAGGTACTAACGACCTCGAGTGGGCAAAGCTTAAAAGGGACGGCACTGATACAGATTTCTTTCTGGATTTCTTTTAGTACAAAAACACATTAGACCGACCGACCTTCCCACCGCCGAAGGTGATGTCGTAGCTGCCGATGATGGAGTTGGCCACCATGAGTGGAATCATATCTGGACTGGCCACACCGGGCCCCTCCACAGCAATGGCAATATGAGCCAAAGGGTAAGCATCATCACGCATACGGATCTTCAGAGAGCAAGACACATTCGCAAGAAAACTAAGTTGAATGACACAGGAATACGACACTCGAGTAATAAAAAAATACTCATGTGGAACAATGGACACGTCTTACCTCGCTGCCTGTGAATCTGCAGGGTGACAACACTGGGATGGCGTCTCCCTCATACTCAAAGGACACTCCACTGAAATGAGTCTTGGCTAAATCAACAAGCTCATCATGGTTCACGCCTGCAGAGGAAGGAGATTACGTGAACACTCAAAGGATATTCATATTTACAGTATCTCCACGCTATCTATGTACGGAGGATGCTGTTACCTCCAGCAGCAGACAGCACCATGCGAGGAGCCTTGTAGTGGCTGTTGATGTACTCCACCAGGTCCTGGCGAGTCAAATTCCTGGAGGGAATGATGATAGACTTGTTGTTACTTTATAAAGAAGGTTCTGAATTTGACACGAGATGAAATACATGCAGTTATAAGAAGACAAGAGTGCTGTGGTGGTTGTCGGGGGGCTCTTGAAACCATTATAGGCAGCGTAAGAAGACGACACTGTTGTATTGGCAAAGTCCTTTTGACTAAGTCAGTTGAGAAATGACCTCAAACGGTGACCTGTGATAGAATATACGTGTCTGAGCCTGAAGTTGCTCTCACCTGGCATTGTTGGAGGGCCCCAGCACACTGTGCCCCAGAGGAGTGCCCTGATAGGCTGTGGCGTGCAACAGGTCCAGACACACTTCCTGCAAGTTGCTCTCAATTTCGTCCAGCTCTCGCAAAACCACGCCCCTCTGCTGCTCGATCTCTGCCTCATTCAGAGAGCAGCTCTGCACCACCTCTGACAGCATCTCCACGGCTGGTCAACAAACCAACATTGTTTGTTCTTAAAATCTTCAACACCAATAGACTTTCACTTATTTACAAGGACACCTTTGAAACTGAGTTAAGATGCAAATTGTCTGTTTGTTGAAATGTTGCAACACCTATGGGGAGGTCTTTGGCCAGGGTCTTCATGTAGTATGCAGTGTGCTCCCGGGATGTGTACACGCTCAGGTGACCACCCATTGACTCCACCTGCTGCTCCAAGGCAACCTGGGAGTATTTCTTTGTTCCCTGTGGAGAGAACAAGAGTTCACAACATGATACACCGTCAACCAGAAGAGCTTCAAACCCCTGGATATGGCGTCGGCGGTGTGGAATCTAAAGCTAAAGTTAGCGTCAAACTGCACAAAAGCTTTACCATCTATTTCTCTTGCTGCGTCTATCAATGTCTACCTTGAAAGCCATGTGCTCCAGGAAGAAACTTGCACCGTTGTTCTTTTCACTCTCATATCGACTACCAGTGCCGATCCACAGACCAACCTGTGACAGGGAGGAGACAAAGTCATGTACAGCCCTCAGTGATCACTTAACATTTATTGACAGACAATGTGTGCCATAACATTCAGTGGTAATGGATAGACCATGTATTGCTGTGCTCTTACAGTGCATGTGGCATGTCCGGTTTCCTCGGACGCGACCCTCAGCCCGTTCTCGAGAGTAGTGAGGTGGGTTTCGGGGGCTCCAAGAAGACTCTGAGCATAGCTGACTGAGGCCTGTCCACGGCGGAGAGAGAGCAGGATGGGCTGCGAGAGGAAAGAGGCAGCAAGAGTAATTAGAAAAACTGATTAAATAACTCTTTGTACGACAAGGGTTATGTGGATATTTGTTTTCCTTGAATACTTGGAAGTAACCTGACATTATCACAGGAGCAAGTTGTAATATTGAAAAAGCTTTTACCAGGTTATTTCTTTCAGAGTGAAAGACATCTTTTTTTTTGGCATAGCATCTAAACTTGACATCTGACAGATCTTCTATCTACTATACAGGTCCCCAACACACACACACACACACACACACACACGTTAGCA
>JAFBJT010003742.1:104481-115686 GCA_016785325.1 Chascanopsetta lugubris | reverse complement strand
CCCCCCCCCCCCCCCTCCCTGCTATCCTCCTCCATCCCCCCCGCCCCTTTGAGGACTCCGTTTTCACACCATCACCAGATGGGGGCTGGATCTGAGTTTTAATGAATGCCATTCAGAACAGCAGTCACCGTCAGCACATCTCACTGCGGTTTGTTGCAATATCACACCGGAGAGAGCAGGGGGAGGAGCTGTGGGAGAAGGAAATACAGAATATTCTATATCCCAGATGATATAGAATCAGAATCAGAATTTTTTTTTTATTCGCCAAGCTGTTTTCACATACCAGGAATTTGCTGTGGTGAACTGGTGCATACATTTAACATATACTAATGCTAATGATAAGAGTAAGAAGTCAAACGTATTCAAAAAAAGAGGAAAAAAGCTAAAAAAGTAAGAAAAAGTTAAAAAAGTGAATAGTGCAAATGTAGCAGCATCTTAATATAAATATAAAATATAAAAATTTATGAAAAATAAAAAATGATTTAAAAAAAATAAAGAAGATGTTATCTAAAGTATTCCCAAAAATACTACAATCAACACTAACATATCAAAGTATAACCCCTTAATTAGGGAAAACCTTTATATGTCCAGGCTGGACTGACCTCCTGTTGCTGACGTCCGGAGGTGACACTTTCAACCCTGTAATTGAACCCAGAAATGAAGACCTAACAATAACAGGTTTTACTCCTCCTCTTTCACGAGATGCGTATTTATCTCCTAAAATATATAATTTTCCAAAAATGGCTGTATACAGCGACACTGGTGGCAACAAAATGAAGTGCAGTTAGCTGCTGCCTGTGCCCCAACAAGAGCTAAGCTGGTAGAGACAACCTTTTGTAAGAGCCTGCTCATTTATAGACTTCATGGTTGCTTATTGCACCTTTAAATGAAAAAAAAAAAACAACCACTCAAATGTTTCCTTCTCAATTGTTAAGTACTTGACTAATATTTGATTCAAACAGAATTAGAAAGATTTGCATGCATAGGAAAGCAGGAGCGGGTGAGATCCCTTCAATCACAGTTGGCTCCCCCCTCCCCACCTCGCCGCATATGTTCTTCATTGGTTGGAAATAAATTGGTTGTGTAGATGCCTCCCCTGCTCACTGACCCCTGTCTGTCTCTACGTGAACTGCTTTCACGGTGTGTTAAATGAGCTGTGGCTGTGTTGGTGTCTCCCTGCTCTCGCAGGCGGCGGCCAGGGCCAATCCTCTGTCTGGCAGTTATGTCACACACACACACACACACGCACAAACGCACACAAACGCACACGTACACACGTCGGCTATTGTGGCGAGTGTGAGTGAAAATGCCTGCTTTGACTAATTGATCTGACGAACAAGCCCGCGAGCTGGGATGTGTGAATTGGCAATCAGGTCACATGACTGGAATGAATCCAATCTAGTTTTTTATGTTTTTTTTAAACATCCAATTCGATTGGCAAAAGCCGACAGTTCCAAGATGGTGTAAGAAAAGAAAATAGATTTCACTGTGTCTTTTCTTCTTTACTGACATTTTTATAGTCTGTTATACTTTGACACGTTTTATGAAGTGCGTCACTCTCATCACAGCTCTGCACCAGCACAGTCTGCACTGAGGAAAATTACAAAGGGGAGGGATTCTGACACAATCATTCAATCATCTGACAGAAAGGTGGGATTCATGATGTAGCCTTGAATCTCCTGAGACCAATTTGACAAGTACAAACTCACTGCCTGACAATTACTCTCCATCTAATTCAGTCAGCTCACGTGCTGCTGCTGCTGATTACCAGGCAGCACGTGATGCCTCCATCTGTTCAGCACCATTCAACAAATACATTAAATTGTATTGATGGAAAAAAAAAGATCTCTGATTATCTCAAAACTCAAGGGTCAATTTTCACACTTGAGAATCAACACAATGAAAAAGATCCACAAAGATGAAATGTTAATATTTCTCTGTCAAGCTATATAGAATTATTAAGGGCTGACAATCTGCATTTTACAAATTAATACAAATGACATTTTCTGAATTTACACCTGATTCTAATGAACACACATCGAGGTATTTAATTGAATGTGCACATCTTTGGCTCCGTTTGAGTCTCTCTCCCTGATCGGTTGTCACTCACCGTTCGATTTCAAAATAAAGATTTGATAAATGAATCAAAAAGACATGTGTAATAAAGTTATATATATTCTCAACTGTACATTTTGAGAGAAAGATTTTCATTTTAATTACACAAATATATTGGTTCAAAAATATTGGTAATCAGCCTCAAGAAGATAAACTTCAGAGTGTGGCCTAAAGAATTCTTTATTAAAGTAAACAGTTGAAATACAAAGAAGATATTCTCATAACAGCTTTCAATGATCAACATATTTTACTTATACTCTTAAAAAACAGGCCTAACAGTCACTTGTGAAATGCTGACAGGAAGTCTCCCCACACACTCAGACCTCTGACATCAAAGTCTCCATCAGAAATCTTCAAAGCATGAAAGTCTTTCTCCACATAATCCCTGAGAGCCGGACACGTCTCGAACAAGGCCAGAAAGTGCTCAGTCAGTTTCTGGAAGGACACGGTGGGATTTGTGCTGCTGGTGGGAACCCATTCGCCATCACCGATGCAATACTCCATATCAGAGGCCCAGTGTTTCAGCACATCGCAGTATGCATCTCCAAGTTTAGGGTGTTTTCTGACCAAGTCCGTGAGAATCGCAGTGGGCAGACACGGACACATGCTCTGCAGCACTCTGTGTTTTTTCAGCAGCCAGTCCAACAGAAAGTCCTGGATGCCGGCGTCAGAGTTTGGTGTCAGCAGTGCTGCCGCCATGACCGTACAGAAATGTTCTGCTGCTTCACATCCCCGAAGGACAGAGTCTAAGAAATGCTCCGTCGTGTGTCCTTTCCCACTTTGTCTCATTAGGGCACCCAGCCGCTCCATCAGCAGCGCCGCCTGCACCTCAGCATGGACGCACACAGCCGAGGAGGCGCAGAGAGGACTCAGGACTTTACATGCTGATTTGCGCTGAACGATGAGGCCGCAGAGACCAGTCACATCCACACACTCGCTGTGGGCGGCGTCAGCAGGAATGTTGCTGGAAAAGAGGAGCCTTACGATGGAGATAGGCAGTTTGGGGTTGTTTAAGAGCCCAGTGAGCAGGAGGTACTGGAACCTGGACAGATCTGAGAAGGACACCGCTTTATATCCGGGGAGGGCGGGGCTTATGCTTTGATTGGTGATCAGCAGCTGCTGCTCCATCAGTCCCCTCGCCACAGGGTTGTTGTGGAACCTGGAGTAGAGCTGTTCACAGTACCGGGCCCACTGGAAGGCTCTGGGCAAGGTGTGCTCATCCCACCGCTCCACCACATCGCTCTGCGCCGCCGCCGCCACCAGCTGCACGGAGGAGGACAGGTTCCTCAGCGCCGTCTCCATGTGGCGCTCTCCCGCCTTCGAGGCTCGCTCGCAGGGCAATATGGAGGACACACACGGCGGAGGAGCGTCGCCGTGGAGCACACACGCGGCGGAGGACGGACCCAGAGGAGTGGAGGCGCTATGGTGGGCAGACACAGTCTCAACGTTCGCTTGTAGCATCACCTGCTATCGTGAAGCTAACATAGCTAGCTTAGCAAACAACCTGTAGCTACGGAGTAGCCTGACTTTTTGTAAAACGTTTCAAAACAAAGCCCGGCGAACAATTGATGTTACGCTCAACGCCAACGAGAATCGCCTAGTTAAAGTACGCAAAGTACGCATTATAACACATAAACTCACTTTTATTTTCCTTTACTCTGGTCCCGCTAAACTTTTGAGTCACCTAGCTTCTGCGCATGCATCCCGTCTGCGTCATCTTGACACCTTCAAAATAAAAGTATGATTTTGAGTTGTCTGTTAACAGCAACACATTTTATAACTAGTATATTGTACCTTACTCAGTGTGTCAAACGTATAATAGACTGAGACTTATTTGGATCATATCAAGGATCTGTTTAAAATGCAGCCAATTTAGATTGTAAGTCACTTCTTTTCTAAAATCTATCCAACTTGTGTTTTTAGTATATACAGAATATACCTGATGTGTATTCTAGAATGTACAGTATGTAGAACTTACATTTTAGAATGTATCTGATTATCCAATTGATTTAAATGAAATACTAGAATGTATATGTCCTATATAACCATACAATGCACCTAATTTAGAAATGATTTATCTAGATTTAGAGAGTATCTAACATATACAATGTCTATAATTCACTTAGGAATTGTCATGATTACATTGAATGAACAAGATGACTTGTACTGTAAATGGATCTCACTTCTAATTATTAAGAATAATAATAATTAAATTTAATTAATTAATTAAATTATTATAGTTAAATAATACAACAGAAAATAACTTATTTGTGCTTTGGAAAAAAATATGCCTCATGATAGTAAGAATGATTTGACACTTCTTCCTCCACTAATTAACACTAACAACTGGAGCTGATCTGCTGAATCAGACCAGAACACAGAAGAGGAGGAGGAGGAGCAGGAGGAGGAGGAGGAGGAGGAGGCAGAGCTGAGAAAACCACCCTCCCATCAGCTGCAGCGGTCGTGTGCTGCTGGAGTATACACACACACACATTTACATCTGTGCGTGTGTGTGTGTTTGCGGTCAGACACGTGCACGCGCATCGTTAGAGGGAGAGAGAGAGAGGGACCTCCCCGGTCCACAGTGGCTCGGTGTTTTGGAGAGTAACCTGTGGGTCGATGCACCGCTGTGTGGAGCATGAACACCGGGATCCTGCAGCTCACAGGACGAGAGAGAGAGAGGGAGAGAGAGAGAGGAAGGTGCACACCAGTCAGCTGAACCCTCAGGGTGAGCACACACACACACACACACACACACACACACACACACACAAACACAGATGTCGATTCATCCACCAAGTGAGCTGCTTTCTTAGAATGAAAATTTAGTTCCACTGTTCTAAATGTCACTGTGCTTGTCCTGGATCAGTGCTGGGGGGTGTGACTTGAACTTAGATTAACATCATCATCATAAATCATTTGTATTTGTAAAAGGCATTTTTGCTCCTATAAATACATGAAGATAATTATGTCATCCTCTGCTGTTGACATAAAACTTTAATCCAACAATCACAGAGACCCTGGAGCCTTGTCGTCATCCGCAGTTATGTCATTTCACTGACTTTTAATTAACGTGTGTGTGTGTGTGTGTGTGTGTATCTCAGTCATAACTCATGCAGCAACCAAGCCCTTAATCCTATTTCCAGAGTGCTGAAATGTGTGTTGTGGTTGTTTTCATGTCACAAAAGGAGGAGACAGGAGTCTTATTGCAGTTGTAAATGGAATATATTGCCGTGGCGTTTTAAGACCCAGATACAACAAAGTGCAAAAAACAAGTTCTAACACATGTTGCCCAAATATCTGTGTGCACTTTAAGTGTTATTTGGCATTTGCGTAGTGGGGACCGTTATTTTGCAGGCCGAGGAAACAGGCCCAAATTATATTGTTATGATGTTGTGCATATATGCCTTGTGTTGACTTACTGTGACTACTGTGTGTGATCATGCAAACATTTTTTATTGTGTTTTTGGAATACCTCAATGTAACGCCACGCGCTGGACGAATCAGGCTCCAGATCAGTTGAGTGTCGTGCAGGAGAAAGGCATGAAGGTCGGTGAGGGTTAGCGGGACAGAGCCACTCTTGTTGTTTTTCTAATTGATGCGATCCAGCAGTGTAATTTCCCACCCGTGTGCCGTCTCCTGAAGCAATCTGCAGGCAACTGTGGCATGTTGTGACTGCTGCGCTGGAGTCACGGGGCCTCTGCGACTCTGGATATATATTTATATAAGGATGATTCCCGAGAAGGGAGGTTATCTCTGTCTGATCTCCAAAACTTCAGCTGGTTTCTCGTAAGGACAGAGACGCAGTGAAGAGTTGCTGCTGTTTTTAGGCGCTGAAGTTGAAGAGGTCAGGCTGCAGCGTGGTGATAGGAGGCGACTATATGGTTAATAACAGCTGGTTGTTTCTTTAAAGATTCCTCCCTGGGAAAAATGTTGGGGGAATTCCGACAGGATGCTCCATCGTGGTGGGGAAAAATCTGATCTTTCCGAGCGATAGGTCTGAGTTTACATCGAGTCTTGAGACGGATGAGCAGGAAACAAGGTGACGTTTATGTAAAAGATAAACTGCGAAAAAAATGTGAAGAGAAAACGACGTCCGTTTTCAGCTTGGGGACGATCGTTCAGCGGAAGGAGTTGGAAGAAATTTCCCAGCCCACAAAGGAGTCGCTGAGTTGAAGTGAATACAATCAAAACATGGACTCAGATGGTTTTCAGTAGACTCTGCTTGAAATATGCAGTGTGTTGTTTAAAACATTCACAATATGTCCCCATCATCATCATCATCATCACTGCTCTAGAAAACTTGAAATGTCCAGAGATGTCAAACACCCACATCTCTGTGTTTACACATGACACCAGTGAGGGCTCCGCCATGAATGGCTCTTGTACTTGGAGACCTGCGAAGCTGTCCCACTTCCCTTGTTCCGTCAGTCCGCCTGTGCGCATGGGAATGTGGCACCTGTGTGCAAGTGCTGAGCTCCAGAGATTAGTGTTTGTACACAAGCAGCTGCTCTTGTCCTCAGGAGGATGACACGACCTCGGTCCAGCGTCGCACCGCGGTGCGATTCGGTCGCGGCCGACTCCCGCGGGACCTTGAAATGTTGCACAGCCCCAAAGGTCAGATTCCTCACATTGTGGTGCGCTGCCTCGGCATTCGGAGGAAAAACGACAGACGTCGCACTGTGAACGGATGGTTCGTGGCAGCGCGGTTTCCTCGTTGCCGTCGGCCTCCCTTTTTAGTGATTTGCATGAAACGCTCTGGCGCTATTTGCCTAAGGTGAGATGTTCCTGCTGGTGTCCAGGCCGGCAGTCACATTGTTTTTGATATGAAGCAGACACAATATCATACCACCTGTCTGTCACCTCGCTCAGGTCATTCCCACTCAGACAGTGCAATGAAGCTTTCTTTGTGAATCTGGAATAACGATCGTCTGGACATTAAAGTCAAATACATGTTTGTAATCAGCTGTTCTCTTCGCCTTTGCTGACTTTGCTGGTTGTCGCAGTTGCACCACAGCTGCTGCACACAGAGAACTTCACCAGTAAACACGAGTGTTGTAACAATCAACGACTCCAGTGACGATCAGTTAAGCCCAGTGATGATGATGATGATGCTGCTGCTATAGAGGATTAATTCACCGTGTTAACCTGACTGTAATCTTACAGTATGAACGGCCCTTGAATAACTCATATTGCACATGAACAATCAGTCAGACTCGAACCCTCTGAGTCGCTCTGTGTATGCTTTTCATTTGTCACTCTGGCCTTGGGACAGCACTGTAATCAAAGCGCACAGCGTGTTCAAAATGTACAGAGCTTTGAAATCCATGTCGCCGCCAGTGAACTATCGCTGACTTGTTGCCGAAAAGGAGCATATCGCCACCTATTGGCGCGGGGTCAGCATTCTTTTTCCCACGTATGTATACTGCTACAAAGACGGAACAGGGCCGTGCACGTAAAAGTACTGGCATGTGCGTGGAGGCTTTTAAACAACACCGAATTAGCGACTGAAGTTTCTCTGCCCAGGTCTTATGTCTGGTGCCCAGTTGTTTTCACGGCTCTCAGATGAATGGAGTGACACTGGATGTGAGATGTGAACGGTTTTCACATTGAAGCTCCTGCAGGGGAGGCGTTGGAGCTCGCTGCAGTGTAATATTGGAAAAGACTCACGTCGCATTGAGTCACGACTTCATTCTACAGGCAGCGAGTAGCTGTTAAATGCCGCTCTTAATATTGATGTGTGGTGAATGAATCAGACAGATATACACGATGCTCTGTCTCACATATATAGGGCACAGCGTGATGTCAGGGAACTCTTTGCCGGTCGCAGCGTCTGTTAAAAGCGTCCTGGTGTCTCGGGGCTGTCGCCGCGCATGAGGACGTCTCGCATCGTCAGGTGGACTGCGAACCACACCACAATGTGAGGAAGGGAACAAAGACACTCTGGACTTTTCCTCTCTCGCGTTCATTTGATCCTCCTCTCTCTTTGTGGAATAACGGGCCTGATTGTGGAGCGGTCGTTGAGGAAGATTGTCATGTGTTTTGGTTCAGACCATTCAGATCAATGAGAGGAGAGAGAGAGCTGGCGATATATATTATGTTCCCATAAAAGTAATAAGTGTACTGGAATGTTTCAGTTTATCCGTTTGTCCCTTTGCGAACCGTGTTTTATGTTTGTTTTGTTGTCTGTCGGTTGTTGCAGCAGCTCGAGTTAATTCACTGACTATATGGATTCTTCTATTCACATTTCACTCTATCTCATAAACTGGTTATTGGCTTTGTACAAAATTGATTTGTAAGGTGGAGCTGTTGAGTGAGTGTCGTGAAGCCAAGGCTCCATTTACACCTGGCATTCAAATGCATTTTTTTGCAATAGGGTCAGGGAAGCGTTGTCTTTTTTTTCTGAAGTTTAAATGCAATTGTGTCCCCAAAGTACATCCAACAACTCCTTGGACTGTCGATTGTCATCAGGCAGCAGTTAACAGTTTGGTGCAGGGGCAATAAAGTCAGGGTTCTGGAGTACTCCGGGCTCCAGAGGCGACATTAGTCACATTTTCTGCAGGTGAATCTGTTTAAATGCAAAATGATCTTGATCATTCATCACACCCGGTGTGTTTCACCTTGAATGCAGCTTATATCGACTGTGCTGCCTGAAAGGGAGATCATCTCAATTCTGGCTGTTAATGGGGTGGACCAGGACAATTATTGGCTCTGAACCATATCGGTACTTCTGTACTGTACCTTCCCCGTCTCGCTATCCTCATTTACCCTCACTGAGGTCTACACCTCTGCATAAATCTGCTGAATGCTGCATTTCTCTCTATGCATGCCACTGCAGTTGCAAAGACATTAGAGATATTCATTTTTAAGGTATATCGTTTTTGTGTCTGCACCTGGAGAAGAGCGTGTAGGGGGGAAAACCCTGGATCCTCCATTTACAGAACGTGGATCCTCTCCAAAGTGTCATCGGTCCTTCTTGTGTTCATGTCCCATCACCTCACAAAAATCCATTGGAAATTGGTTCCGTAGGTTTTCAACAGTCCTGCCGACTGTTGAACGCTCAAAGGAACATGATGAATGTCTATGTTGCAACACTAAGGCAAGGTGCTGCGCAATATACATCATGTCAAAAGGGATTTTAAAGAATTTTTAAAGAATTTTTAAAATTTTTAAAAAAATTTAATTTTTTTAATTTTTAAAATCTTTAAAAAAAATTTAATTTTAATTTTGAATTTTTTTTAAACATTTTAAAGAAAAAGAAAAAAGGAAACACCGCTGTTGAGTCCTTCAAACCAAATCACCTCATCGTCACACTCGTTGTCCAGTTCGATCAGAATCCTGTGCAATAACATGGGTGTCGTGTCTCCCACCCCTCCTCTCTCAGGTTGTGCGTAGGGAACCATGTGCAGCTTCCTGAGCCCCAAACATCCCATCGGCCCCAGCCTCACAGACATGCAGCAGTATCACCAGTGGCTGGCCAGTCGACATGAAGCCAGCCTGCTGCCCATGAAGGAGGACCTGGCCCTGTGGCTCTCCAGCATGCTCGGTAAACAACTCTCACGAAACCCGGTCACTCCATGTATCAAAATGTATCGAGCATGAAAGTGGAGTTATTCCAAACAGCATTTTACAAAACAAAATCCTGCATGTTTCCTTGTTTCCCAGCTCTGATTGAATTTGTATTGCTGAGGCAAACACCTCTGCAGGGGCCCGAAATCAATCCAAACCTCATTACAGACTATTTTAAGGCTCGAGAATGTGTGAACCTGTTTCCACGTTCACACTCTCACATGGATTTGTCCTAATTGAGTAATGGAAGTCATTAACGCTCCTGAACGCAGCACGGCCAGAATTAGAGAGGGGAGCATCAGCAAGTTGTTGTTGTGTACAGTCGTAGGTTTTCCTCATTTAGTTTAGTTGTCACAACACACATACTTTGAGTCAGTGGATCAGATTAGAATGAATTGACTTTAGATATAGAGGTTTAGAATGAGATACATAAATCATTTTGTGAGGTAGTTATATCATTTTTGAGATTCATCCGCCCGGTATTGTCATCTGAATTGAGTGAGGAAACGAAACCCAAAGACACTGGAGGTGATTCTGCATAGCCGTGATGAAATTCATCTGATGCCAACTAGCGCAACTAAACACGATAAACACTCGTGCGCTTCCATAAATATCTAAGATTGTGTAGGAGTGCCGATGAAATGCGCTGCTTAAACATAAATCTCAATTCAGTCAAAGGCTGAAGTAAATTTAGTTAGTGGAAACTTTAAAGGATGTAAGAATAATATGTTACATCTCCCATTGTCAACAAAACTCTTGAAATCCCTTCTGGATAATGAAAGCAAACACAAAATGATTTCTCACTGACTTTGTGTTTAAGCTGACTGATGTTTAATGGGCATGCTGCAGGTCTGCGCGTGTTCGCTCCAACAGACATTTGTCAAAGTGACTCCAAAACCAGTTGAACTCTTTAGACGGGCTCCTGTCTGTTTGTGAACAACTTAAGACAACTTCATCATCCCTGCTTGTTAACTCTGGCAGTGGATTGCCTGTTTGCGTTGGAACCGGATGATCTGGAAACCTCCGCTCTGATGTGATGATGGATCGGCCTTCGCTGGTTTGCTCTGCACTTTCCTGCTTTGTCACTTGCTCTTTGACATTCAGAGAGAAACAAGCATTAGTATGCAAATCCGGCTTGAGGTGGGAGGAGCCGCCGGCTGTAAGGACGAGTGGGCCGATTGAGTGGGAGGTGGAAGCTCGATGGGTCATTGTTGTCGGGTCGAAGGGGCTTCGAGCTTCGTCGGACTGTTCATGTGAGTCTAAATATTTCCCTGCGAAACCTCTGGAATATATTTCCCCCAAGGAGAAAAGTGAGGGAGTGTATAAGCATAAGAAGACGAGAGCTCGCTGAGTATTTCTCAAGATCATTTTTTTTTTTTTTTTTTTCTGGGCTCATTTACAACATTTGGAACTCATTAAATGTCGAACCCCGGGACCCCTCCTCCTATAAGAAACGGCACAGAAAAAAAAAAAAAAAACTCTCCGGTTTTTTTCCCCCGACACCCCCCTCCCACCACCTCC